>SJYW01004825.1:899534-923171 GCA_006410735.1 Raphicerus campestris
CGCTGTCGCTCGGAGACTTGCCCTGTACATTGCTTAGCGCCCTCCCAGGCCGTCGAGCCCCACCCAGCACACGGTCAGGAAGGGCGCGGGCCGTGGGGGGCTGGAGCGGGAGGGGGTCGGGGGCGGGGTGCTCCAGCCTGACCATCTCCCGCTGAGCTCCTGGTGGCTACTTTCCCAGAGGGGGTAACCTAGTCCAGCATGCGAGGTCAAGACACACCTTGGTGACTCGGGGGGAGGGGGGAAGACATTGGGGTTCTCGGTTGGGGGCCAAGGAGCCCCCTGTTTTGCATATTTTAATCCACTCTATATTTGGAACAAGAAAAGGAACAAATATCTCTGTCCTTAATAGCTTCCCTTCCCCTCCCCTCCAGCCCCCGGTTCCGCTGCGGCTGCCCAGTCTTCCATCTCTGGCCCCTCAACTGCCACTGCCGCCCCACACGGGGCAGGGGACGCTCCAGCTGGTCTGGGGTTGGCCAGGGTCCTCGTACCCGCCCCGGGGCCCCGCTGGGCCCCCTCCCCTCGCTGAGCTATGGTGTTCCCCACCGACCCTTCAGGTGCTGCGTGGAGGAGGGGCGGGAGGTGGCCACTCCTGTGGGCCCTCCCACGGTCACGCGGCCTGGGAGCGCCGCCCGGGGCGCGTGTGGGCTCAGGGCCCTGGCACCTGCCCCCGGCCGACTCCCTCACAGGGTCCCCCCCCAGCAGGGGTCTAGCCTCCTCTCCGCGCTGCTGGGCGACTACAGCAGAGAAGCCTCCCTGCCTCAGACCTGAAGTCGCCAGTTCCGCCCTGCGTGTGTGTGCGCACATGTGCGAGTGTGTGAAACTCGGGGTGCGGCTGAGTGCGTTGGAGCCCCTTGTGTGCCTGACTGGAGGGTGGCCCCGCGGGGCCGCTCTGGACTAGTGTGGGGGCTTTGGAAGCTTGCACAGGGTGCGTGCATGGGTGTGTGCTGTGGAAGCGCCCCGTCTCCACTTCCAAAGAGAGTCAGAGGTCGTCTTGCACCCTGGGACCTGCTGTTGGCACAGCCTGTCCCTCCAGAGCCTCGTGGAGCCTGCGTGGGCCTTCTTGGTGAAGCCTTGCTGCTTGGGAGAGGCCCTCGAGGGCCCTTGGAGGCAGTGCTCCGCCCCCGCTGGGCTTCTAGGGGGGATCACAGGGGCACCCCTAGAGTCAGGCCACTGCGAGCCTTGGGGAGAGGCGAAGACCCCGGTGGGCACCCGGCCCCCCTTACTGTGACTCCTCACACTCAGCAATGGCCTGTGGGGTGGGGGGCCGGGACGTTTTTAAACCTAGGGTTTGGAGTCTGGACTAAGCTCCATCCACGTCACTCACGAATTTCTGTTTATATTTCTAGCTTTTTTTAATAAAAATTAAAAAACCCAGAAAACAGAAGTTTTCACAGCCCAGGGGCTTGGCACGCCGGTCTGTGCCCACCCGCTCTGCCCCGGCCCACCGGCCCCATGCCCTGGGCAGATTCACACCCAGTAACCCTTTCACCAACAGACCAGGTCACACCCATAGCAGCAGTCGCTGTAAGACTGCCGCATGCACACTCGTCTCATTCCCCTGTGGGTTTCGGTTCTGTTCCGTTTGGGTTTTTAACTTTACAGGGTCAGTTCCGCTTCGCCCCTCCTTTTGTACGGAGCTCCACCTGGGGGGTTTCTCCCCCTGCTCCAGCCCCGAGGCCTCCTGACCCTGATGTTGTGATACACCCCACAGAGATCTATGTTTCTTATATTATTATTATTGATAATAATTATAATATTATTATGTAATAAATTTATAAGAAATGAAACCATTTCTCAGTTGCCTACTTGAGGAGATACTGGAAGCACAGACAGGTCACACAAACCTCCCTGGCCCTCAGCAGGCATCTGGCTGCCTCCACTGATGACCTACGGATCCTGTGTCTGACCCGGTCTCTGCTGACCTCCATGCCCGCGTGCCTGGCTTCTTTGTGGCTCACTCTCTCCGAGTTGTGCTGGACCTGAGCCCGTGCTACCTGAACCGGAAGCTTCTCTTTCTGCTCACCAGTCCAGCGAATGACCCCTCCTGAGCTAGAAGTCTGGGTATCCTCTGTAGCCTCTGTCCCCTTTTCCCGCTAGTGTCCAGCTGTCCCTAAATTCTGCTGCTCCTGTCTTTGAGCCCTCTCCTGTCCGCCTGTGTTCTCCTGCCCCAACAGCTCCTGCCCAACTTCAGATCTCCCCTTGAGCCAGCTGCCACAGCCACTGATGGGGTCAAGCCTGTATGGTGCCTGGTGGGGACGATAGTAGCTCCCAGGATAGGCAGGGGCACCTCAAAGAGTGAAGGGGGCGGTGTAGTCAGGCGAGTGGACAAGAGAGATCCAGAGGGAGTCGTGGGAGGTGGAGACTGCGTCACTGAGGTCTGACAGAGGGCCAGAAGCCGCGGAGGTGGGCCGTCAGACCAGCTGGGCACCTGGTGGGGTTCTAGGAGGGCAGTGCGTGCAGAGCCACGCCACGCTGAGGTCAAGGTGGGGCGTGGACGTCACACATGGCGAATGCAGACCTCGACTCAGGATGGGGCCCGAGTGATGCCTCCAGGGAAGCAAGAAGATGCAGGGAAGGATGAGAATGGTGGATGGGGTGAGGCCTTTTGTGCAGAAGGGGAGTGGACTCAGGTGTCTTTACCTGGGGCGGGCAGGAAGGCAGAGCAGCTCTGAGAAGCAGGTGGATGTCTGGAAGGCCTGCTCCGGAAGGCAAAGGCCCTTGTGAGGCTGAGATGGTGACCACTGGCAGTGGGACCTTGAGAGAGGCTTGCAATCTGTCTAGAAAGCCCCATAATTTCTAAGTTTCATATTTTCACATTTGGGGCTTCATTTTCAAGTTGGAAACTGTGGTCGTCCCACAGAAGTGGCCTAGAAGGAAGTGGGGGCCTGGGAGGGTCCGAATGTGGAGGCACAGGGGGGTCTCTGAGTCCCCTGAGCTCAGGCGCTGCGGCAGCTGCAGGTCGGCCTCCTCGGAGCCACACGTGGGACCCTGCGTCCAGCTGGCACTGGGCCCAGACCTGGGGGCCAGTTCAGCAAGCATGGCAGTGGGATCATGGCGTGGAAATGGCATTGCCATACTGACCCCGGGTCCTGGGGAGAAGACGGATATGCCATGGGTCAGAAGCCACCTCAGTGCCTCAGAAAATGAGTCAGAACCTTCAAAACCGGGACTTGGCGAGAGAAGCCTTGATCAGAGGCGCAGGCGGTGGGATGGCAGAGGGTCGTGGCGCTGAGTGAGCTGCAGCCTCCGGGTGCCTCTGGGCAGACACCTTCTCACTCAGGACGGTGGACTCCCTGCCTCCTCCTGCCCCCTCATGACCTCAGAATGCCCCAGCTTTATCCCCTCAGGGCCCCTAAGCATCTCGCCAGCATGCTGTCTGCAGCCTGGAGCAGAGCACGCTTTGCGGGTGGCCCTCACCGCTGACACCCTGCAGGTCCTGTGGGCAGCTCTGGGCACCGAGGCTGGACAGATGAGGAAGGTCCCGCTCTGCCGGGAGCATCATATGCTGGAGAATAACTGGGTGGGTGGCAGTTAGCAGGCTGGGAAAAGTGAGGCGGGAACCGGCTGGGGCTGGGCTGGGGGTGGGCACAGGATGGCCAGGTGGGGGCATGCAGAGGGAGCCAGGGCGGAAAGGAGGCTGGGGAAGCGAGAGGGGCTCACGGGGCTGAGGAGGTTGGGGCTTGAGAATGGGGAGAAGGAGCCTCAGGTGGGGGGAACCCCTTGTCCTGCCCCCCGCGCTGGGAGCTCCACCCTGGCCTGAGCGAAGCCACCAGGAGCCATGGAGACCCCATCCTGTGTTCCCAGAAGCCTAACTGTCCTGTACCTTCCCGTCTCTCCTTTGCTCTTCAGGACAGCGTGGAGAAGGCAGACGAAGCCACTCTCCCTTTAGATCTAATGACACAGCTAAACCTGCTGGTCTGTGCGTGACACTCGACGTATAACTGTGTCTGGGAGCAGGGACTAGAACCTGTTTACGCGTCAGAAGGGGCTGCCGCTCTGCAGCCACACACTAGTTTTCTTCTAAAATCTAGACACTGGATCTTCACACTTTGTTATTCCATAACCCCTACATGTTTTGAAAATCTGGGTACCCCTTTCCATTTTAAAGCTTTTATTTTACATTTTCATCTTATATTTTAAAAAGCTTGCAAACAAGCTTGCAAACGTTATGACTTCCAGAAAATTGTACATATTAACATTTAAAATCAATGGTTACATTATTCTGTTACATGATTCACATGAATCTAAATGCCATTTCAATTTTATGCCCATCAGAATCTTGTAAAAACACCTGGATGATCTTTACCAATCAAAACAGTAACATCACTTATTGAATTCCTGCTGCCATTTCCTGAACTATATTTTCAAAGTCTTTTCTGATGACTTTATTAGGCACAATCTGTTACTGAGTTAAAATAAGCAAGTTCCCAGGTAGGTGAAATAGGGCCTTGCAGACCTTCAGATGGAGGTGAGGCCACCTGCCGTGAGAGAGACAGAAGGACACCGTGGAAACTTACGTACGGGAGAAGAGTCCTCCTGAAGCTCAAGTAGCAGAAACAAATCCTGTGACACTCAGGCATGGGAAGTTAGAGACCCCTAACAGACACGGCACCTAAGAGCCCTGGAACCGATGGAGGGGGGACAGATCCCCTCACACTCAGGGTGAGGAGGAGGAGACCTCGACGTCCAGCAGCAGGGATAAAGGCCTTATGCCACTCAAATGGCTGACACTCTTGAGATCCGATTGCATTTTTATCAGGGAAATAAAACCTCTTGCCTGACAGGAAGGGAAATAATGAATACTGAACTCAAGTAAGGAAATTAAATCATCCTGCTTCTCACCAGGGGGATAAGTCCTTGTCACTTTCTAGTAAAGAAAGATGAAAGGCGTGTTCTGGCTTTGTAATAAGAGAGACAAGACCTTCTGACCTGCAGGGAGAGTGGATTTAGGGACAGTTATGTAGAGAAAATGGTAACTTCCTGACAATGAAGTGCATGAGAGGATGTCTCTGGACTCTGGAGAGGAAATGATATGTCCTGATGACTAGATAGGAGAGATGGAGATGCCTGATGCCCAAGGATGAGGAGGGCTCACAGAGGGAGGGTGAGACGTGCTTGTGCTACAGCAGGAGAAAGGAGACCCCTCTCAGATAGAAGGGTCACTCAGGAGAGGCAGGGCCTCCAGACACAGAGCAGAAGAGATGAGGTGTCGGTTGGAGACAAGACCCCCCAACACTCAGGGCCTGTAAGACCTGCTTGTACTCAAATGGGAGACACGAGATTTCACGGCCCTCAGATAGTGGAGATGAGACCTCAAGACACTCAGGAAGAGCAGGAAAGACTTCAGACAGGGGGTGGAGCTGGGAGATTCGGACACTTACGTAGAGGAGGGGAGACCTCGTGGTGCTCAGGTGGAGAAGATGAAAGCTTAGGATTCCGACAGGGGGACCTGGGCCTCGTCCAGCAGGAGCCGGGGGACTGCCTGGCAGTCAGGTGGGGACACGGGAGCCCCAGCGCTTCAGCGTGCCAGCTGAAGGTGCAGGGCACACACAGAGGTGAGACGCAACCTTCTGACCCTCCTCGGCTGTGAGACCTTTCGGTTCTCAGGCAGAGAAGATGGGACAAAGTCACTCTCCTGTCTGAGGTCTTTGGTCCTGAGCTGGAAGAAAAGCGAGATCCTCACAGTCAGGGACAGGAGATGATAGTTTCCATCAGCAAGTAAGGTATGTGCGACCTACTGGGTGTTCAGTTGAGGGGGATGTGACGTCAAAGTTACATGAGATGAGAAATTCAGTTAGTTCAGTCGCTCAGTCGTGTCTGACTCTTTGTGACTCCGTGGACTCCCCAGCACACCTGGTCTCTCTGTCCATCACCAACTCCCGGAGCTTGTTCAAACTCATGTCCATCAAGTTGGTGATGCCACCTCCCACCTCGCAATTAGAACATTCAGTCAGAGAAGATGCTCAGCTAGAAGGAGTGAGGTCATCCGATGATCTGAAACGCTTTGTGCCTGGAAAGAGGACAGGCGGCGTCCCGACACTTGGGCAGGAGAGGGAGGTGGTGCCTTGCGACCGTCACGCCAGTGAGGAGTGGCTCCTTGACATTCAGATGGGCCAGCTGAGACCTTGTGCCCAGCTACAGGCGCTGAGACTGCTCCTCCAGCAGGTAGAGATGCAGCCTCATCATGCTTTTGCAGGGAAGGTAGAGCTTTTTAACATCCAGGTAGGTGAGTTGAGCATTTTTCTGTTCTGGGATACGAGATGCTGTCTCCTGACAAGCAGAAGAAGCATTATTTCATGACATTCAGGTAACTGTGCTGAGAATTCCTGACACTCAGGTACAGAAGACAATTTTCTGCTTTGCGTAGGTCCCAGAAAGGAGACCTGGAGACGTCTGGGTAGAAGATACAAGACTTTGTGATCAGAAAAGTGGCCTTCATNGCCGGTCTGTGCCCACCCGCCCTGCCCCGGCCCACCGGCCCCATGCCCTGGGCAGATTCACACCCAGTAACCCTTTCACCAACAGACCAGGTCACACCCATAGCAGCAGTCGCTGTAAGACTGCCGCATGCACACTCGTCTCATTCCCCTGTGGGTTTCGGTTCTGTTCCGTTTGGGTTTTTAACTTTACAGGGTCAGTTCCGCTTCGCCCCTCCTTTTGTACGGAGCTCCACCTGGGGGGTTTCTCCCCCTGCTCCAGCCCCGAGGCCTCCTGACCCTGATGTTGTGATACACCCCACAGAGATCTATGTTTCTTATATTATTATTATTGATAATAATTATAATATTATTATGTAATAAATTTATAAGAAATGAAACCATTTCTCAGTTGCCTACTTGAGGAGATACTGGAAGCACAGACAGGTCACACAAACCTCCCTGGCCCTCAGCAGGCATCTGGCTGCCTCCACTGATGACCTACGGATCCTGTGTCTGACCCGGTCTCTGCTGACCTCCATGCCCGCGTGCCTGGCTTCTTTGTGGCTCGCTCTCTCCGAGTTGTGCTGGACCTGAGCCCGTGCTACCTGAACCGGAAGCTTCTCTTTCTGCTCACCAGTCCAGCGAATGACCCCTCCTGAGCTAGAAGTCTGGGTATCCTCTGTAGCCTCTGTCCCCTTTTCCCGCTAGTGTCCAGCTGTCCCTAAATTCTGCTGCTCCTGTCTTTGAGCCCTCTCCTGTCCGCCTGTGTTCTCCTGCCCCAACAGCTCCTGCCCAACTTCAGATCTCCCCTTGAGCCAGCTGCCACAGCCACTGATGGGGTCAAGCCTGTATGGTGCCTGGTGGGGACGATAGTAGCTCCCAGGATAGGCAGGGGCACCTCAAAGAGTGAAGGGGGCGGTGTAGTCAGGCGAGTGGACAAGAGAGATCCAGAGGGAGTCGTGGGAGGTGGAGACTGCGTCACTGAGGTCTGACAGAGGGCCAGAAGCCGCGGAGGTGGGCCGTCAGACCAGCTGGGCACCTGGTGGGGTTCTAGGAGGGCAGTGCGTGCAGAGCCACGCCACGCTGAGGTCAAGGTGGGGCGTGGACGTCACACATGGCGAATGCAGACCTCGACTCAGGATGGGGCCCGAGTGATGCCTCCAGGGAAGCAAGAAGATGCAGGGAAGGATGAGAATGGTGGATGGGGTGAGGCCTTTTGTGCAGAAGGGGAGTGGACTCAGGTGTCTTTACCTGGGGCGGGCAGGAAGGCAGAGCAGCTCTGAGAAGCAGGTGGATGTCTGGAAGGCCTGCTCCGGAAGGCAAAGGCCCTTGTGAGGCTGAGATGGTGACCACTGGCAGTGGGACCTTGAGAGAGGCTTGCAATCTGTCTAGAAAGCCCCATAATTTCTAAGTTTCATATTTTCACATTTGGGGCTTCATTTTCAAGTTGGAAACTGTGGTCGTCCCACAGAAGTGGCCTAGAAGGAAGTGGGGGCCTGGGAGGGTCCGAATGTGGAGGCACAGGGGGGTCTCTGAGTCCCCTGAGCTCAGGCGCTGCGGCAGCTGCAGGTCGGCCTCCTCGGAGCCACACGTGGGACCCTGCGTCCAGCTGGCACTGGGCCCAGACCTGGGGGCCAGTTCAGCAAGCATGGCAGTGGGATCATGGCGTGGAAATGGCATTGCCATACTGACCCCGGGTCCTGGGGAGAAGACGGATATGCCATGGGTCAGAAGCCACCTCAGTGCCTCAGAAAATGAGTCAGAACCTTCAAAACCGGGACTTGGCGAGAGAAGCCTTGATCAGAGGCGCAGGCGGTGGGATGGCAGAGGGTCGTGGCGCTGAGTGAGCTGCAGCCTCCGGGTGCCTCTGGGCAGACACCTTCTCACTCAGGACGGTGGACTCCCTGCCTCCTCCTGCCCCCTCATGACCTCAGAATGCCCCAGCTTTATCCCCTCAGGGCCCCTAAGCATCTCGCCAGCATGCTGTCTGCAGCCTGGAGCAGAGCACGCTTTGCGGGTGGCCCTCACCGCTGACACCCTGCAGGTCCTGTGGGCAGCTCTGGGCACCGAGGCTGGACAGATGAGGAAGGTCCCGCTCTGCCGGGAGCATCATATGCTGGAGAATAACTGGGTGGGTGGCAGTTAGCAGGCTGGGAAAAGTGAGGCGGGAACCGGCTGGGGCTGGGCTGGGGGTGGGCACAGGATGGCCAGGTGGGGGCATGCAGAGGGAGCCAGGGCGGAAAGGAGGCTGGGGAAGCGAGAGGGGCTCACGGGGCTGAGGAGGTTGGGGCTTGAGAATGGGGAGAAGGAGCCTCAGGTGGGGGGAACCCCTTGTCCTGCCCCCCGCGCTGGGAGCTCCACCCTGGCCTGAGCGAAGCCACCAGGAGCCATGGAGACCCCATCCTGTGTTCCCAGAAGCCTAACTGTCCTGTACCTTCCCGTCTCTCCTTTGCTCTTCAGGACAGCGTGGAGAAGGCAGACGAAGCCACTCTCCCTTTAGATCTAATGACACAGCTAAACCTGCTGGTCTGTGCGTGACACTCGACGTATAACTGTGTCTGGGAGCAGGGACTAGAACCTGTTTACGCGTCAGAAGGGGCTGCCGCTCTGCAGCCACACACTAGTTTTCTTCTAAAATCTAGACACTGGATCTTCACACTTTGTTATTCCATAACCCCTACATGTTTTGAAAATCTGGGTACCCCTTTCCATTTTAAAGCTTTTATTTTACATTTTCATCTTATATTTTAAAAAGCTTGCAAACAAGCTTGCAAACGTTATGACTTCCAGAAAATTGTACATATTAACATTTAAAATCAATGGTTACATTATTCTGTTACATGATTCACATGAATCTAAATGCCATTTCAATTTTATGCCCATCAGAATCTTGTAAAAACACCTGGATGATCTTTACCAATCAAAACAGTAACATCACTTATTGAATTCCTGCTGCCATTTCCTGAACTATATTTTCAAAGTCTTTTCTGATGACTTTATTAGGCACAATCTGTTACTGAGTTAAAATAAGCAAGTTCCCAGGTAGGTGAAATAGGGCCTTGCAGACCTTCAGATGGAGGTGAGGCCACCTGCCGTGAGAGAGACAGAAGGACACCGTGGAAACTTACGTACGGGAGAAGAGTCCTCCTGAAGCTCAAGTAGCAGAAACAAATCCTGTGACACTCAGGCATGGGAAGTTAGAGACCCCTAACAGACACGGCACCTAAGAGCCCTGGAACCGATGGAGGGGGGACAGATCCCCTCACACTCAGGGTGAGGAGGAGGAGACCTCGACGTCCAGCAGCAGGGATAAAGGCCTTATGCCACTCAAATGGCTGACACTTGAGATCCGATTGCATTTTTATCAGGGAAATAAAACCTCTTGCCTGACAGGAAGGGAAATAATGAATACTGAACTCAAGTAAGGAAATTAAATCATCCTGCTTCTCACCAGGGGGATAAGTCCTTGTCACTTTCTAGTAAAGAAAGATGAAAGGCGTGTTCTGGCTTTGTAATAAGAGAGACAAGACCTTCTGACCTGCAGGGAGAGTGGATTTAGGGACAGTTATGTAGAGAAAATGGTAACTTCCTGACAATGAAGTGCATGAGAGGATGTCTCTGGACTCTGGAGAGGAAATGATATGTCCTGGATAGGAGATATGACTAGATAGGAGAGATGGAGATGCCTGATGCCCAAGGATGAGGAGGGCTCACAGAGGGAGGGTGAGACGTGCTTGTGCTACAGCAGGAGAAAGGAGACCCCTCTCAGATAGAAGGGTCACTCAGGAGAGGCAGGGCCTCCAGACACAGAGCAGAAGAGATGAGGTGTCGGTTGGAGACAAGACCCCCCGACACTCAGGGCCTGTAAGACCTGCTTGTACTCAAATGGGAGACACGAGATTTCACGGCCCTCAGATAGTGGAGATGAGACCTCAAGACACTCAGGAAGAGCAGGAAAGACTTCAGACAGGGGGTGGAGCTGGGAGATTCGGACACTTACGTAGAGGAGGGGAGACCTCGTGGTGCTCAGGTGGAGAAGATGAAAGCTTAGGATTCCGACAGGGGGACCTGGGCCTCGTCCAGCAGGAGCCGGGGGACTGCCTGGCAGTCAGGTGGGGACACGGGAGCCCCAGCGCTTCAGCGTGCCAGCTGAAGGTGCAGGGCACACACAGAGGTGAGACGCAACCTCCTGACCCTCCTCGGCTGTGAGACCTTTCGGTTCTCAGGCAGAGAAGATGGGACAAAGTCACTCTCCTGTCTGAGGTCTTTGGTCCTGAGCTGGAAGAAAAGCGAGATCCTCACAGTCAGGGACAGGAGATGATAGTTTCCATCAGCAAGTAAGGTATGTGCGACCTACTGGGTGTTCAGTTGAGGGGGATGTGACGTCAAAGTTACATGAGATGAGAAATTCAGTTAGTTCAGTGGCTCAGTCGTGTCTGACTCTTTGTGACTCCGTGGACTCCCCAGCACACCTGGTCTCTCTGTCCATCACCAACTCCCGGAGCTTGTTCAAACTCATGTCCATCAAGTTGGTGATGCCACCTCCCACCTCGCAATTAGAACATTCAGTCGGAGAAGATGCTCAGCTAGAAGGAGTGAGGTCATCCGATGATCTGAAACGCTTTGTGCCTGGAAAGAGGACAGGCGGCGTCCCGACACTTGGGCAGGAGAGGGAGGTGGTGCCTTGCGACCGTCACGCCAGTGAGGAGTGGCTCCTTGACATTCAGATGGGCCAGCTGAGACCTTGTGCCCAGCTACAGGCGCTGAGACTGCTCCTCCAGCAGGTAGAGATGCAGCCTCATCATGCTTTTGCAGGGAAGGTAGAGCTTTTTAACATCCAGGTAGGTGAGTTGAGCATTTTTCTGTTCTGGGATACGAGATGCTGTCTCCTGACAAGCAGAAGAAGCATTATTTCATGACATTCAGGTAACTGTGCTGAGAATTCCTGACACTCAGGTACAGAAGACAATTTTCTGCTTTGCGTAGGTCCCAGAAAGGAGACCTGGAGACGTCTGGGTAGAAGATACAAGACTTTGTGATCAGAAAAGTGGCCTTCATAGTTCTAAGCTGCTGCTGCTGCTAAGTCACTTCGGTCGTGTCCGACTCTGTGTGACCCCATAGACGGCAGCCCACCAGGCTCCACCTTCTTGCCGGGATTCTCCAGGCAATAACACCGGAGTGGGTTGCCATTTCCTTCTCCAGTGCATGAAAGTGAAAAGTGAAAAGTGAAAATGAAGTCGCTCAGTCGTGTCCGACTCTTCGCGACCCCATGGACTGCAGCCTACCAGGCCCCTCCATCAATGGGATTTTCCAGGCAAGAGTACTGGCGTGGGGTGCCATTGCCTTCTCCAAGTTCTAAGCTAGGGAAAGTCAAAATGGTCTTCAGAAAATGTGCTGAGCGCACACCCTTGGAAGAGGGAAAGAGTCTGCCTCCCACAGGGTTAAGGCCTATCAGTCTGTAGAGCCGACTCCCTCGAGCTGCTGACGTGCTGGACCGTCTTCTCACAGACAGGCTGACCGTGGTTACAGTTTGCATGAGCGCTGGGGGAGGCTGTGCAAGATGTCGGGAAGTCGCTGCAGCACGAGCCGCCTGGCCTGGTTTCTGGAGGGTGGGGCTGGGACATCACCCTGCTGATTGGTCGGAAGGCCGTGAAGCTTTGTGAGGTCACTGGGCTTCCAGGCCTGGCCAGGGCAGGCGTTTGGCAGAGATGCTGCCAACTGCCGTTCTGCTGGTCTTGGCAGTATCTGTGGTCGCCAGAGATAACACCACGTGTGAGTAAGTGTCAGACAGCTTGGCGGAGGGAGGGTGTCTTTTGAGTGACAGACCCCGTCCAGACACCCTCTGTCTGGGGCTCTGCAGAAAGCCAAGCCGGGGCCTCAGCATTCCCCTGGGTCTCACAGCACTTGTGCCCCGCATCGCCAATTCGGACCTTCCCTGCTCCCACCATCCCCAGCCCAGAGCCCCCAGGGCCCCTGGCATCTAGAGCTTCCTCCTGAGCACAGGAGGCTTCCACAAAGCACAGGCCGGTTTCCATTGCCTCCCCCAGTGACTGGCTTCATTGCCTCTTGAACACCGGGTCCTGCAGAGCCTGGGAAACCCCTGCGCTGACCCCAGAGATCCCAGGGCTTCCTCAGGAACTCCGTCCTTCTCACCGCCCCGCCCCACGCGCCTCCCCCGGGTCACCGCCACCTGCGCTGCTCTCCTGCTGCTGCCCAGCCCGGCCCTGCAGCTCCGAGCCCCTCGGGCTCCTTCCTGAGCCTCTCTACCAGGGTCACCCGCTTCAGCCCACGCTGGCTCCCTCTCCTGCCCGGCCATCTCCCATTCTACTAGAGCCCTCGGCCTGTCCCAGCTGCCTGTGGCCCCTCTAAGACCCGAGAACCCCCCCGGATGCACATTTCCCAGAGCCCCTGGCTGCCTGTCCTGGCATGGCCCCCAGCACCGCGGCTCAGCCGTGCCCCCCTGGACCCCCGCCCTGGGGCTGCCCCTGCTGGCCCAGGACCCCACGGCTGCTCCCCCTGTGACTGGCCTCAGGCCCCTCTCCCCCTGCTGCAGAGGCGCCGGGCTGGCCTCAGCTTGAACAGTGCCTGTGGTCTCTCCTCAGTGGCCCCTGTGGAATGCGGTTCAGGCAGAACCGGCAGGGGGGCCTACGGATCGTCGGCGGGGAAGACGCCGCCCACGGGTCCTGGCCCTGGATGGTCAGCCTCCAGATCTTCACGTACCATAACAACCGGCGGTACCACGTGTGTGGGGGCTCCCTGCTGAGCCCCACCTGGCTGCTCACTGCTGCTCACTGCTTCAGGATCAAAAAGTATGTGTGGGAACTCGCCGAAGGGGTCTTCAGAAAGGCTCTTTTCAGAACCGGGCATTCTCCAAGGGTCTCGGTGCCAAGGGCCCCTAAGGCTCTGGGCCTAGTGGCAACCAGACCGTGGGGCTGGCCCGGGCCTGCTGGGGATGGGGCCGTCCGAGGGTCACGGTCACCAGCCAGTCTGCAGCCAGTGTGACCTGGCCTGCCTCTGTGCCCACAGGAAAGTGACCGACTGGAGGCTGATCTTCGGAGCTAAGGAGGTTGAGTGGGGGACGAATAAGCCAGTGAGGCCGCCTCTGCAGGAGAGATATGTTGAAAAGATCATCATTCATGAGAAATACTCTGCGAGCTCAGAGGAGAACGACATTGCTCTCATGAAGATCACCCCTCCTGTCACCTGTGGGCACTTCATTGGACCAGGATGCCTGCCTCAGTTTAGGGCAGGCCCACCCAGAATTCCCCAGACATGCTGGGTGGCTGGCTGGGGATTCTTACAAGAGAATGGTGAGTATGGCTGGGCAAACCCTGTCGGCGTGGTCTCAGGTGAAGGGGAGATACGCTGATGCCTGCCTGAGCCTTACCCAGTCCCTAGCCCTGTGCTGTGAGTGAATCCTGTCACTGTCCCCTTTCACAGCCAGAGAAACCGAGAGCGAAGCTCTGTGCCCAAGGCCACTCGCCAGCGGCCGGCGTGGCCGCCAGGGCTGGCTGGCGGCGCGCATGGAGGAGCTCCCTGGGAGCTTTGGGACGGGGTCGAGGCTGGGCCTGGAGCCCCAGGGCTGCCTCTGGAAGTGGGGGTCATGCCGTGAGGCAGGCAGCATGTGGAGAAGGGCTCTGGACGGGATCTCCCTCTCCATGCCTCGGTTTCCCCATCTGTAAATGGAGGGCCAGGCCACATGGTCTCCAGGCTCTGCAACTCCTGCCCGTGGCCCCTCCCGGCCACCTCCGCCCCGACCCTTGGCCGTCAGTCCCACCCAGCTGTTCCTGCGAGCGCCCTCTGTAGACCGTGAAAGGGGCTGCTGCTGGGCGGGACTGTGCGGGTCAGCAACCTGGGCAGCGGGTTTTGGCAGTGGGGCAAGACCTAGTGGAACAGGCCTCTGGACGTGAGCTGNAAAACCTCTTGCCTGACAGGAAGGGAAATAATGAATACTGAACTCAAGTAAGGAAATTAAATCATCCTGCTTCTCACCAGGGGGATAAGTCCTTGTCACTTTCTAGTAAAGAAAGATGAAAGGCGTGTTCTGGCTTTGTAATAAGAGAGACAAGACCTTCTGACCTGCAGGGAGAGTGGATTTAGGGACAGTTATGTAGAGAAAATGGTAACTTCCTGACAATGAAGTGCATGAGAGGATGTCTCTGGACTCTGGAGAGGAAATGATATGTCCTGATGACTAGATAGGAGAGATGGAGATGCCTGATGCCCAAGGATGAGGAGGGCTCACAGAGGGAGGGTGAGACGTGCTTGTGCTACAGCAGGAGAAAGGAGACCCCTCTCAGATAGAAGGGTCACTCAGGAGAGGCAGGGCCTCCAGACACAGAGCAGAAGAGATGAGGTGTCGGTTGGAGACAAGACCCCCCAACACTCAGGGCCTGTAAGACCTGCTTGTACTCAAATGGGAGACACGAGATTTCACGGCCCTCAGATAGTGGAGATGAGACCTCAAGACACTCAGGAAGAGCAGGAAAGACTTCAGACAGGGGGTGGAGCTGGGAGATTCGGACACTTACGTAGAGGAGGGGAGACCTCGTGGTGCTCAGGTGGAGAAGATGAAAGCTTAGGATTCCGACAGGGGGACCTGGGCCTCGTCCAGCAGGAGCCGGGGGACTGCCTGGCAGTCAGGTGGGGACACGGGAGCCCCAGCGCTTCAGCGTGCCAGCTGAAGGTGCAGGGCACACACAGAGGTGAGACGCAACCTCCTGACCCTCCTCGGCTGTGAGACCTTTCGGTTCTCAGGCAGAGAAGATGGGACAAAGTCACTCTCCTGTCTGAGGTCTTTGGTCCTGAGCTGGAAGAAAAGCGAGATCCTCACAGTCAGGGACAGGAGATGATAGTTTCCATCAGCAAGTAAGGTATGTGCGACCTACTGGGTGTTCAGTTGAGGGGGATGTGACGTCAAAGTTACATGAGATGAGAAATTCAGTTAGTTCAGTCGCTCAGTCGTGTCTGACTCTTTGTGACTCCGTGGACTCCCCAGCACACCTGGTCTCTCTGTCCATCACCAACTCCCGGAGCTTGTTCAAACTCATGTCCATCAAGTTGGTGATGCCACCTCCCACCTCGCAATTAGAACATTCAGTCGGAGAAGATGCTCAGCTAGAAGGAGTGAGGTCATCCGATGATCTGAAACGCTTTGTGCCTGGAAAGAGGACAGGCGGCGTCCCGACACTTGGGCAGGAGAGGGAGGTGGTGCCTTGCGACCGTCACGCCAGTGAGGAGTGGCTCCTTGACATTCAGATGGGCCAGCTGAGACCTTGTGCCCAGCTACAGGCGCTGAGACTGCTCCTCCAGCAGGTAGAGATGCAGCCTCATCATGCTTTTGCAGGGAAGGTAGAGCTTTTTAACATCCAGGTAGGTGAGTTGAGCATTTTTCTGTTCTGGGATACGAGATGCTGTCTCCTGACAAGCAGAAGAAGCATTATTTCATGACATTCAGGTAACTGTGCTGAGAATTCCTGACACTCAGGTACAGAAGACAATTTTCTGCTTTGCGTAGGTCCCAGAAAGGAGACCTGGAGACGTCTGGGTAGAAGATACAAGACTTTGTGATCAGAAAAGTGGCCTTCATAGTTCTAAGCTGCTGCTGCTGCTAAGTCACTTCGGTCGTGTCCGACTCTGTGCGACCCCATAGACGGCAGCCCACCAGGCTCCACCTTCTTGCCGGGATTCTCCAGGCAATAACACCGGAGTGGGTTGCCATTTCCTTCTCCAGTGCATGAAAGTGAAAAGTGAAAAGTGAAAATGAAGTCGCTCAGTCGTGTCCGACTCTTCGCGACCCCATGGACTGCAGCCTACCAGGCCCCTCCATCAATGGGATTTTCCAGGCAAGAGTACTGGCGTGGGGTGCCATTGCCTTCTCCAAGTTCTAAGCTAGGGAAAGTCAAAATGGTCTTCAGAAAATGTGCTGAGCGCACACCCTTGGAAGAGGGAAAGAGTCTGCCTCCCACAGGGTTAAGGCCTATCAGTCTGTAGAGCCGACTCCCTCGAGCTGCTGACGTGCTGGACCGTCTTCTCACAGACAGGCTGACCGTGGTTACAGTTTGCATGAGCGCTGGGGGAGGCTGTGCAAGATGTCGGGAAGTCGCTGCAGCACGAGCCGCCTGGCCTGGTTTCTGGAGGGTGGGGCTGGGACATCACCCTGCTGATTGGTCGGAAGGCCGTGAAGCTTTGTGAGGTCACTGGGCTTCCAGGCCTGGCCAGGGCAGGCGTTTGGCAGAGATGCTGCCAACTGCCGTTCTGCTGGTCTTGGCAGTATCTGTGGTCGCCAGAGATAACACCACGTGTGAGTAAGTGTCAGACAGCTTGGCGGAGGGAGGGTGTCTTTTGAGTGACAGACCCCGTCCAGACACCCTCTGTCTGGGGCTCTGCAGAAAGCCAAGCCGGGGCCTCAGCATTCCCCTGGGTCTCACAGCACTTGTGCCCCGCATCGCCAATTCGGACCTTCCCTGCTCCCACCATCCCCAGCCCAGAGCCCCCAGGGCCCCTGGCATCTAGAGCTTCCTCCTGAGCACAGGAGGCTTCCACAAAGCACAGGCCGGTTTCCATTGCCTCCCCCAGTGACTGGCTTCATTGCCTCTTGAACACCGGGTCCTGCAGAGCCTGGGAAACCCCTGCGCTGACCCCAGAGATCCCAGGGCTTCCTCAGGAACTCCGTCCTTCTCACCGCCCCGCCCCACGCGCCTCCCCCGGGTCACCGCCACCTGCGCTGCTCTCCTGCTGCTGCCCAGCCCGGCCCTGCAGCTCCGAGCCCCTCGGACTCCTTCCTGAGCCTCTCTACCAGGGTCACCCGCTTCAGCCCACGCTGGCCCCCTCTCCTGCCCGGCCATCTCCCATTCTACTAGAGCCCTCGGCCTGTCCCAGCTGCCTGTGGCCCCTCTAAGACCCGAGAACCCCCCCGGATGCACATTTCCCAGAGCCCCTGGCTGCCTGTCCTGGCATGGCCCCCAGCACCGCGGCTCAGCCGTGCCCCCCTGGACCCCCGCCCTGGGGCTGCCCCTGCTGGCCCAGGACCCCACGGCTGCTCCCCCTGTGACTGGCCTCAGGCCCCTCTCCCCCTGCTGCAGAGGCGCCGGGCTGGCCTCAGCTTGAACAGTGCCTGTGGTCTCTCCTCAGTGGCCCCTGTGGAATGCGGTTCAGGCAGAACCGGCAGGGGGGCCTACGGATCGTCGGCGGGGAAGACGCCGCCCACGGGTCCTGGCCCTGGATGGTCAGCCTCCAGATCTTCACGTACCATAACAACCGGCGGTACCACGTGTGTGGGGGCTCCCTGCTGAGCCCCACCTGGCTGCTCACTGCTGCTCACTGCTTCAGGATCAAAAAGTATGTGTGGGAACTCGCCGAAGGGGTCTTCAGAAAGGCTCTTTTCAGAACCGGGCATTCTCCAAGGGTCTCGGTGCCAAGGGCCCCTAAGGCTCTGGGCCTAGTGGCAACCAGACCGTGGGGCTGGCCCGGGCCTGCTGGGGATGGGGCCGTCCGAGGGTCACGGTCACCAGCCAGTCTGCAGCCAGTGTGACCTGGCCTGCCTCTGTGCCCACAGGAAAGTGACCGACTGGAGGCTGATCTTCGGAGCTAAGGAGGTTGAGTGGGGGACGAATAAGCCAGTGAGGCCGCCTCTGCAGGAGAGATATGTTGAAAAGATCATCATTCATGAGAAATACTCTGCGAGCTCAGAGGAGAACGACATTGCTCTCATGAAGATCACCCCTCCTGTCACCTGTGGGCACTTCATTGGACCAGGATGCCTGCCTCAGTTTAGGGCAGGCCCACCCAGAATTCCCCAGACATGCTGGGTGGCTGGCTGGGGATTCTTACAAGAGAATGGTGAGTATGGCTGGGCAAACCCTGTCGGCGTGGTCTCAGGTGAAGGGGAGATACGCTGATGCCTGCCTGAGCCTTACCCAGTCCCTAGCCCTGTGCTGTGAGTGAATCCTGTCACTGTCCCCTTTCACAGACAGAGAAACCGAGAGCGAAGCTCTGTGCCCAAGGCCACTCGCCAGCGGCCGGCGTGGCCGCCAGGGCTGGCTGGCGGCGCGCATGGAGGAGCTCCCTGGGAGCTTTGGGACGGGGTCGAGGCTGGGCCTGGAGCCCCAGGGCTGCCTCTGGAAGTGGGGGTCATGCCGTGAGGCAGGCAGCATGTGGAGAAGGGCTCTGGACGGGATCTCCCTCTCCATGCCTCGGTTTCCCCATCTGTAAATGGAGGGCCAGGCCACATGGTCTCCAGGCTCTGCAACTCCTGCCCGTGGCCCCTCCCGGCCACCTCCGCCCCGACCCTTGGCCGTCAGTCCCACCCAGCTGTTCCTGCGAGCGCCCTCTGTAGACCGTGAAAGGGGCTGCTGCTGGGCGGGACTGTGCGGGTCAGCAACCTGGGCAGCGGGTTTTGGCAGTGGGGCAAGACCGAGTGGAACAGGCCTCTGGACGTGAGCTGTGCTTTCAGCCTCCCGTGGGCGGGCACGTGAATTTTCCCCAGCCGTGTCAGGGCTGTGAACGTGTGACTGAAATGGACTTGGCGCCCAGTCTCTTTTCTGTTCACTGATGGGCATCTGGGCCTCCTGGGGTTTGAACCTCAGTGTCTTTTGCGCCTTCTCCGCTCTCGAAGCTGGTTTTGGCTTCCAGTTCGGCTGCTGCCTGCGCCTCCCGGGGGAAGGCTGTCTCGCAGCCTCTTTGCTGGCCTGGGCAGTCAGCCTCTGTCTGTCCGTGGCTCTGCCGTGGCTCCCAGAGCAAGCGCACACTTTCTTCTTGCTCCACCCCCAGCCCTGCTCTGTCCACCTCTCCAAACTTGTCCTCAGCTTTCGGGGGGTGCTTGCAGTCCCTGGGAGGCTGATCTCAGTGTTTCCAGGCAACAACCCCTCAACCCCACCTCTGCCATCCTTCTGCTCAGGAGAATTGTAGGCTCCCATCTATGTCCTGGACGTCACACAAGGCCTCTGTTCTAGAATCACCTTATATTTAATTCCGTTTCTATCCCTTTCTGTTTGTTTCTTTTTGCAAATCTATCTCCTGAAAAGTGAAAGCGTTTGGTTGCTCAGCTGTGTCTCTCTCTTTGGGGCCCCCTGGACTGTAGCCCGCCAGGCTCCTCTGTCCCTGGAATTCTCCAGGCAAAATACTGGAGCAAGTATCATTCCCTCCTCCAGGGGATCTTCCCAACCCCGCGGCTGAACCTGGGCCTCCTGGGGCCAAGTCGTAAAGAAGCCCCCAGGCTCCTGTGATACTCTTGACCTTTTTTTTTTTTTTTTAAATCTGGACCTACCTCTTCCTTGAACTCAGATGCTTTGGGGCTGGAAGAGTACTTTCGGGAACTGCTCTCTTTTTCCATCAGACTTTTAGTTTCTGCAGGCTTTTTGGCATTTGATATTTAAAGCCAAGGTGCTGAGACTGAGAAAGCTCTTTTGTGTCTCAGGACACCTGTCTCTTCACAGTGAATTGTATGGCTTCCAAGGTTGTGGGCGCTGCTGTAGATTTAAAGGGTCACTTGAATGGCCAGCAAGCTGGGCTTGCCCTGTTAGCTCCATGTCTCCTGTACCTAAAGGGCAGGGGATGCGTGAGCCCTCCCTGCTGTGTAGGTGGGAAGGGGAAGTGGGGGATAAGGGGCCTGGGGACATGACCGAAGCCTCGCAGACACGTGTTCAGCAGCCATCCACCGCATGCCTGCTGGAGCCCTCCCCAGCCACAGTGCTCCACGGGCTTCCCTGCTGGCCCTACGCTCTGAGCCTGACCCTTCCCGCCCGTACTGCACACAGGGTTCAAACCCTCTGGGCGGTGGCTGGGCTGTGGGTGCAGCTGTGGCAGGGCTGTTGGGATTCTCCTGCCTGTGGGACCATGTGATTCAGAGGGGACAGTCGCCTTGGCTCTTGGGCTCCAGTTCAGCTCAGTTCAGTTGCTCAGCTGTGTCTGACTCTTTGGGACCCCATGGACTGCAGCACGCCAGGCCTCCCTGTCCATCACCAACTTCCAGAGATTGCTCAAACTCATGTCCATCAAGTCAGTGATGCCAGCCAACCATCTCATCCTCTGCCGCCCCTTCTCCTCCTGCCCTCAATCTTTCCCAGCATCAGAGTCTTTTCCAATGAGTCAGCTCTTCGCATCAGGTGGCCAAAGTATTGGAGTTTCAGCTTCAGCATCAGTCCTTCCAATGAATATTCAGGACTGATTTTCTTTAGGATGGACTGGTTTGATCTTGCAGTCCAAGGGACTCTCAAGAGTCTTCTCCAACACCATAGTTCAAAAGCATCAGTTCTTTGGCACTCAGCTTTCCTTATGGTCCACCTCTCACATCCATACATGACTACTGGAGAAACCATGGCTTTGACTAGATGGAGCTTTGTTAGCCAAGCAATGACTCTGCTTTTTAATATGCTATCTAGGTTGGTCATAGCTTTTCTTCCAAGGAGTAAGCATCTTTTAATTTCATGGCTGCAGTCACCATCTGCAGTGATTTTGGAGCCCCCCAAAATAAAGTCTGTCACTGTTTCCATTGTTTCCCCATCTATTTGCAATGAAGTGATGGGACCAGATGCCATGATCTTCTTTTTTTGAATCTTGAGTTTCAAGCCAACTTTTTCACTCCCATCAAGAGGCTCCTTAGTTCCTCTTCATTTCTGCCATAAGGGTGTTGTCATCTGCATATCTGAGGTTACTGATATTTCTCCTGGCAATCTTAATTCCAGCTTGTGCTTCATCCAGCCCAGCGTTTCACATGATGTCCTCTGCATATAAGTTAAATAAGCAGGTTGACAATATACAGCCTTAACATACTCCTTTCCCAATTTGGAGCCAGTCTGTTGTTCCATGTCCAGTTCTAACTGTTGCTTCTTGACCTGAATATCTTGACCTTGATTTCTCAGGAGGCAAGTCAGGTGGTCTGGTATTCCCATCTCTTGAAGAATTTTCCGTAGTTTGTTGTGATCCACAAAGTCAACAGCTTTGGCACAGTCAGTAAAGCAGAAGTAGTTGTTCTTTCGGAACTCTCTTGCTTTTTGTATGATTCCTCAGATGTTGGCAATTTGATCTCTGGTTCCTCTGCCTTTTCTAAATCCTGCTTGAATGTCTGGAAGTTCACGGTTCACGCACTGCTGAAGCGTGGCTTGGAGAATTTTGAGCATCACTTTGCTAGCGTGTGAGACGAGTGCAGTTATGTAATAATGTGAACATTCTTTGGCATTGCGTTTCTTTGGGATTGGAATGAGAACTGACCTTTTCCAGTCCTGTGGTCACTGTTGAGTTTTCCAAATTTGCTGGCATGTTGAGTGCAGCACTTTCACAGCATCATCTTTCAGGACCTGGCCTTGGGCTTGGGCTCCAGGCCAGATGCAATGTCAGGTGCTCCAGCCGCAGTGCAGGCTGGGGTTTTCTTAACCTCTGGTCATGGCCAAGCCCCTTCTTTATAAAGGAAGTTCTGACCTGGCCTCAGCGGTCTTTTCAGCCACCTGTGCCCTGACAGGCCTGCTGCGTGTGGAGGTGCCGCCGTGGGTCTGTTGCCCCGTATCTGATAAAGATATGAGGCACGTGGGAGGGGCTCATCAGCCCAAGTCCTGCGGGTCCTATCCACAGCTGGATGGAGGCTAGAATGCAGGGGACGACCTATGGCCAGAATGAAAGGTGTGTCCTGGACTCGAGTCTAGAGAGGAGAACCCTTGGTGTGAGTCCAAGGTTCCCTACTGTGACCTTGGGAAGTGGTCTTCCAGTCTCCTGATTGGAGAAAAGGGGAATAACTGTTTCTCACTCATGAAGTGCCTGTGAGGAATGAATGAGATGAAGCCTGTGTGAGTCAGAGGGAGCACTCAGCATGTCCTTGCTATAATTGTTGATATCATGGCAAACTTCCACAAGCCAGCACCCACCCTTGACGCACACGGCTCTTCAGCTGCCTCCACCGCCCTCCACCTGTCGTCTGTCCACAGCCCCCCTCTGTCCTCTCTCCTCCAGCTCCATCTCCCAAGTCTTGTGTGCTCTTCCAGCTGTGCTTTCTTCCCTCCAGGAGTGGATAAGGAGAGGCTGGAAGGAGGATAAGGAGAAGCCACAGGCTTCCGTGGCTCTTAGGTTCAAGTGGAGCATTTGAGGCCGTTGGGGGCTCAGTGGCGGGAGGAGGGCAGGGCTTCCCCGAGTCTTCTGTGCTCACTGACCACTGAGTCGCCTGGCTGCAGCCCGCAGGACATCCCCTATGCTGCAGGAGGCGCGTGTGGACCTTATCGACCTCGACCTGTGTAACTCGAGCAGATGGTACAATGGGCGCATTCGTTCGACCAACGTGTGCGCAGGGTACCCTGAAGGCAAGATTGACACCTGCCAGGTAACTCTCCGCCGGGTGCGCTCATGGACACTTCCTTTCTGGATCCCTGAGCAAACCTCCCTGGTCCTGTCTCCCACTGTCTGCAGTCACTATGCGCTCGGGTGGTGACATGCATATGCTGCCCAGCACCGACTCAGCCACCATAGTTAGAGCTTCCGTCCAACCTCACACAGGGAGCATGTCCTCTGAACACTGCCCGGAAGAGAACGCTTGCCTCTCTTCACCAGAGTGCAGAAGGGCCAACTCCACTTGCACACACACGCTCATGCACCCACGTAAAACCATACACAGGGACACATGGGTTTGTGTGTCCTCCCTATCAGTGCAAGAAAACCCATGGAAATCCCTACCCTTCTCACAGCCCCAAAGAAGTTGTTGGCACCACCTCAAACTCTGCCATAACTGCCTGTGTTCACGGCAGCAGGAGGCCACGTGGCTGCAGAGACTGCCTGCCCAGAGGCTACGGCCCTCCTGGGCAGGGAAAGTGGCTCGGGCAGAGCGTGACTTCTGTATCCTTCTGGGCAGGGGGACAGCGGCGGGCCTCTCATGTGCAAAGACAGCGTGGAAAACAGCTATGTGGTCGTGGGAATCACAAGCTGGGGGGTAGGCTGTGCCCGAGCTAAGCGCCCCGGAGTCTACACGTCCACCTGGTCCTATCTGAACTGGATTGCCTCCAAGATAGGCTCCTCCGCGGTGCACCTGGCTCAGCTGCCCACCGCTTCCCCCGCCTCTACTCCAGTAGCCCAGGCCAGCCCCGGCTCCGCCCAGCCTTCCATTCGCCCACCTTGGTTCTTCCACCACGTTCCTCGACCACCTCCCCCTCAGCAAGCCATTGGCATGGCCCAACCCCCACATCCCTCAAACCCCCCGCCCTCAGTCTCACCTCCCCCCCGACCCCCACGCCCACGCCCA
>SJYW01004825.1:923714-938411 GCA_006410735.1 Raphicerus campestris
AATATGCTATCTAGGTTGGTCATAGCTTTTCTTCCAAGGAGTAAGCATCTTTTAATTTCATGGCTGCAGTCACCATCTGCAGTGATTTTGGAGCCCCCCAAAATAAAGTCTGTCACTGTTTCCATTGTTTCCCCATCTATTTGCAATGAAGTGATGGGACCAGATGCCATGATCTTCTTTTTTTGAATCTTGAGTTTCAAGCCAACTTTTTCACTCCCATCAAGAGGCTCCTTAGTTCCTCTTCATTTCTGCCATAAGGGTGTTGTCATCTGCATGTCTGAGGTTACTGATATTTCTCCTGGCAATCTTAATTCCAGCTTGTGCTTCATCCAGCCCAGCGTTTCACATGATGTCCTCTGCATATAAGTTAAATAAGCAGGTTGACAATATACAGCCTTAACATACTCCTTTCCCAATTTGGAGCCAGTCTGTTGTTCCATGTCCAGTTCTAACTGTTGCTTCTTGACCTGAATATCTTGACCTTGATTTCTCAGGAGGCAAGTCAGGTGGTCTGGTATTCCCATCTCTTGAAGAATTTTCCGTAGTTTGTTGTGATCCACAAAGTCAACAGCTTTGGCACAGTCAGTAAAGCAGAAGTAGTTGTTCTTTCGGAACTCTCTTGCTTTTTGTATGATTCCTCAGATGTTGGCAATTTGATCTCTGGTTCCTCTGCCTTTTCTAAATCCTGCTTGAATGTCTGGAAGTTCACGGTTCACGCACTGCTGAAGCGTGGCTTGGAGAATTTTGAGCATCACTTTGCTAGTGTGTGAGACGAGTGCAGTTATGTAATAATGTGAACATTCTTTGGCATTGCGTTTCTTTGGGATTGGAATGAGAACTGACCTTTTCCAGTCCTGTGGTCACTGTTGAGTTTTCCAAATTTGCTGGCATGTTGAGTGCAGCACTTTCACAGCATCATCTTTCAGGACCTGGCCTTGGGCTTGGGCTCCAGGCCAGATGCAATGTCAGGTGCTCCAGCCGCAGTGCAGGCTGGGGTTTTCTTAACCTCTGGTCATGGCCAAGCCCCTTCTTTATAAAGGAAGTTCTGACCTGGCCTCAGCGGTCTTTTCAGCCACCTGTGCCCTGACAGGCCTGCTGCGTGTGGAGGTGCCGCCGTGGGTCTGTTGCCCCGTATCTGATAAAGATATGAGGCACGTGGGAGGGGCTCATCAGCCCAAGTCCTGCGGGTCCTATCCACAGCTGGATGGAGGCTAGAATGCAGGGGACGACCTATGGCCAGAATGAAAGGTGTGTCCTGGACTCGAGTCTAGAGAGGAGAACCCTTGGTGTGAGTCCAAGGTTCCCTACTGTGACCTTGGGAAGTGGTCTTCCAGTCTCCTGATTGGAGAAAAGGGGAATAACTGTTTCTCACTCATGAAGTGCCTGTGAGGAATGAATGAGATGAAGCCTGTGTGAGTCAGAGGGAGCACTCAGCATGTCCTTGCTATAATTGTTGATATCATGGCAAACTTCCACAAGCCAGCACCCACCCTTGACGCACACGGCTCTTCAGCTGCCTCCACCGCCCTCCACCTGTCGTCTGTCCACAGCCCCCCTCTGTCCTCTCTCCTCCAGCTCCATCTCCCAAGTCTTGTGTGCTCTTCCAGCTGTGCTTTCTTCCCTCCAGGAGTGGATAAGGAGAGGCTGGAAGGAGGATAAGGAGAAGCCACAGGCTTCCGTGGCTCTTAGGTTCAAGTGGAGCATTTGAGGCCGTTGGGGGCTCAGTGGCGGGAGGAGGGCAGGGCTTCCCCGAGTCTTCTGTGCTCACTGACCACTGAGTCGCCTGGCTGCAGCCCGCAGGACATCCCCTATGCTGCAGGAGGCGCGTGTGGACCTTATCGACCTCGACCTGTGTAACTCGAGCAGATGGTACAATGGGCGCATTCGTTCGACCAACGTGTGCGCAGGGTACCCTGAAGGCAAGATTGACACCTGCCAGGTAACTCTCCGCCGGGTGCGCTCATGGACACTTCCTTTCTGGATCCCTGAGCAAACCTCCCTGGTCCTGTCTCCCACTGTCTGCAGTCACTATGCGCTCGGGTGGTGACATGCATATGCTGCCCAGCACCGACTCAGCCACCATAGTTAGAGCTTCCGTCCAACCTCACACAGGGAGCATGTCCTCTGAACACTGCCCGGAAGAGAACGCTTGCCTCTCTTCACCAGAGTGCAGAAGGGCCAACTCCACTTGCACACACACGCTCATGCACCCACGTAAAACCATACACAGGGACACATGGGTTTGTGTGTCCTCCCTATCAGTGCAAGAAAACCCATGGAAATCCCTACCCTTCTCACAGCCCCAAAGAAGTTGTTGGCACCACCTCAAACTCTGCCATAACTGCCTGTGTTCACGGCAGCAGGAGGCCACGTGGCTGCAGAGACTGCCTGCCCAGAGGCTACGGCCCTCCTGGGCAGGGAAAGTGGCTCGGGCAGAGCGTGACTTCTGTATCCTTCTGGGCAGGGGGACAGCGGCGGGCCTCTCATGTGCAAAGACAGCGTGGAAAACAGCTATGTGGTCGTGGGAATCACAAGCTGGGGGGTAGGCTGTGCCCGAGCTAAGCGCCCCGGAGTCTACACGTCCACCTGGTCCTATCTGAACTGGATTGCCTCCAAGATAGGCTCCTCCGCGGTGCACCTGGCTCAGCTGCCCACCGCTTCCCCCGCCTCTACTCCAGTAGCCCAGGCCAGCCCCGGCTCCGCCCAGCCTTCCATTCGCCCACCTTGGTTCTTCCACCACGTTCCTCGACCACCTCCCCCTCAGCAAGCCATTGGCATGGCCCAACCCCCACATCCCTCAAACCCCCCGCCCTCAGTCTCACCTCCCCCCCGACCCCCACGCCCACGCCCANCCTTTCTTAACGAAAAGAGCAATTATGAAATGGAAACCACAGATCTTCCAGGACAACATGGCTCCTGATCTGAATGCATTCTCAACGGACCCAGTGAAGCCCTCACTCCTGAGGGAAAAAAAGATGAAATAAATGGATATAAATACAAATATAAATATATATACACTAAGAGACGCTTTCTGGACTTCTTCCTATATGCCCTCCCCAACTTAATCCCTCATCAAATCTACCCTGCCTCCATTCACCCTTGTATTGTATTAATGATGTTGACTTAAAGAAAAAAATGCACAACGTGAGTTGTGAGTTAAGTTTTATTTGGGGCAAAATGAAGACTCTAGCATGAGAAATGGCACTTCAGATAGCTCTGAGAAACTGCTCCGAAGAGGCAGTGGGGGAAGGTCAGTAAGTGTGAGAGTTTTGGTGGAGGGGAGTGCACGCAGCCCAGCACATTTTTTAGCGGTTTCTGCGGCCTCCTGAAGATGACTGCCGGCCACGAGCAGCAGACAGCATCCTGCGGGGCTTTAGTGCTTCTCTAGATATGAGGAGATGGAAGAACTGGGTTCGTAAAGCTAGCTCCTGAGAATCTCTAACTGTCTGAAGACCTGTTCTGTTAGTTTTCCTGGAGCACCAAGAGCCTCATTTCTGCTTTCCACCCTGAACTCCTCTCAGAGGGTGTTGCAAGGCAGCAGCTGGAGCGGCATCTGATTTCATTCTTGTAGAGGTGGACGGCAACTGCCAGTTTCTAGTGGACAAAGTCAGTTGTGGTTTTTAACTAGAACAAGATGACCTGGGGTCATAGTCCAGGTAATTATTAAATGCTGGTGTCTCTGCATATTAAATCAAGGGGCCGCACAGCTCCCTTGAGGTGAGCTGCCTGAAAATGAAGGGTGTGCGTCCAAGCCCGCTGGAAGCCATGCTCTCCTGGTGCAGAGAGACAGACCCGCGAGTTGTTAGTTGTTTCTTCTCTCCTCTTGGGGTGGAAAATTTCCCCTGGGCCTGTGATTTGCAGCTGACACTTGGGTCTCCTTCCTGGAGAGACAGGGCTAAGCGCAGGAAACTCTGACGGGAGCCTGCAGAGAACAGGCAGTGTGTTCTCGTGTGCCTTGCGCAAGCTTCTCATGGGTGTGCAGAGCGCCCGCTCCCCTTCCATTTCCCTTGTTCATATCACTCTGACCTCCCTTTCCATTCATCAAATGCAGACATTTCCATGTTAGCACACGTGGACCCCTGTCTCTACCCGTGCTCCACAACAGGGGCACTTACGAGCCCGTGGGGTCCCAGAAGGGGACTTTTAGTCTTTCAACACATCTCCCCACATCTAAGGCGACACTGGTTCACGGCAAATTCATCAGTCCTTGCCAACCTAATTGATGCTCACATTTTCATTTTGAAAATTATGAATGAAGCTGTTTGTAAGTGAAGTGAGACTCTTTGATGTGCCTTCATGTCCCTGTGGACACCCTAGCCCTGAGAACGGCTCACAGACTCTAGAGCAGAAACCTCTGCACAGGGATGGGAGGAGCAGGAGGACAGGGAACAGCTGAGAACGGCCACCGAGAGGGTGCGGGCATTTGAGGAGCATGCCCGCCTCCTGACGGGACTGTCAGGCGTGACCGACACCCTCACAGCTAGGATTCGTAACGAAACTCATTGCTGGGAAGAACAGCAGAAAATGATGCAACAGTGGCAAACCCACACATGGTAAAACTCAGACACTGGAAAACCCGGCATATTAGCAATAACATGCAAAGGGGCGGAAGTTCTAGCTGTGAATTTGATTGGCACATGAAATCTAATATTCACAAAGAAAAAGCTGAATGAACCAATTAATATACTTGTAGTACATTTTAAATGGAAGTGTAAAAATTGGAGGGAGTTCACTTTTAATGTGGTCAAGAAACAGAAGCTAGCTTACTGATGTTTTCTGAAGAAACTGCACTCTTGGTAAAGAATCATCACTGACCCCCCTCTCTGGTTACAGGTGAGTCTTTGCGTGGAGACGTGCTTTCAGAGTGCAATGGCTGGCGGCACGATAGGCGTAAGCTTTGCTCTGTGACCACACCCCAGAGGCAGCGCAATCAGTGGGCTGAACGCATCTGCCACTCCCCAGAGCTTCCTGTGGGACCTCGCAATCCCTCCCGCCCTTTCCTCCCTGGCTCCAGTCAGGCTCCAGTTTGCTTTTGCTCATTATGTATTAAGGTGGAGTTCTCAAGACTATACACATGGGATCACACCTCAGGTAGTTCTTCCTGTCAGGCTTCATTCCGCGTGATCATTTTGAGAGTCGTCTATATGGCAGTGTGTCCAGCAGTTCATCCCTTTTTATTGCGGACCTTTTTGTCACGCAGCTGTGCCACACTTTTCCTGTTCATTGTAGGTGGATCTTCAGTCGTGTTAAATAAAGCAGCGATGTGCATCTGTATACAAGTCCTTGTGTGGACACGTGCTTTCGTTTCTCTTTGCTGAGTGTGTGTGGAATGGCTGCATCTTATGATAGGTGTATGCTTAGCAGTTTCTAAAACTGCCAAAGTGTTTTTTTTATTTAGTGGTTTAAACATTTCACATCCCACCAGCAGTGGGAGAGCGTTTCAGTTCTTGAGCTCCTCACCAACACCTGGTCTTGATAGCTTAGTGGTGAATGGTGAACGGTGTCACTGGATTTATGGTCTCTGAAGGAGAAGATTTAACTCTGGGACCAAAGACATTCTCGGTCACTCAGAGTTTTTTTTTCTGTAGATTTTATTTAAAGTGAAAGTGACAAAAAAAGCTATTGACATAGACATCAGAAGGGAGCAGGAGAGGCCCCGCCTCATTAGCTTAAGTGGTTTATACTTCTCAGCTAGTTGCTGAGAAGAGAGGAAAAATATCTCAAGGTTGTGAGAATTTTGTTCAAACCCTTTTCTGTAACATACATGCTGGGAAGACATCAGCATGAGATTAGTCAGAAGGAGCAGGTAAAGCCCGAGCTCAAGGCTGTGGAAGTTTCTACCCAGAGCTTTCCCCATAACATATATAAAGTTCAAAGAAAGACATGCCTTTGAACAAGAGATACTGTTGCCTACAAGGCCTACCTGTCTAAGGCAAAGAAGGTGAAAAAGAAAGAATGTTTGCCTCCTCCTTAAAGGGGCCTTAGGCTTGGACTCCTTATTAACCTGCCTAAGTTAACTCTCTCAGGATGATCAGTTCTTCTAATTGCACGTGTTCTGGGAGATGTGTAATATTTCATCTGGGGAGTTTTCCCCATAAACAAATGTAGTCTATCAATAAGTTTAAAGCATTCTAAATGAACACAGCTAAGATTTGTTATCAGCAATGTAATAGCACAATAACTCTTGATACTAGAACCAAATATGGAAGGACTCCTAGGGAAAGAGGTAGGTAGAAAAAGGCATAAAATAAATATGTCCGAGCAGAATTTGGATTTTTCAAGCATCACAAACATCAGTGGAAGACTGAAAGAAATAATGAGAGGGACAGCTCATAGCACAAGACTGATTTCAGAAGCAACCTGCTTTAAGAAAGGAGAGATCTGTTTCTAATAAAGAAAGATATTCCAAAATATCCAACTTCTTGGAATCTCTGTCTGCTAGTGTTACTATATCCAAATAACAGTTTATATTTAAAACTAAATCCTCAGGTGTCCTTTTAATGCTTCACATTCTTCAAGGTGAACAAAATGGTGTTCATGTCTCAATTTGCCAGGTTAAATTAAAAACAACATCCAAGCAGGTCTTAATTCATTACCCTCATGCATCTACTACACAAAATATACAAAACCTATTCTGTGGGTTAATTCCTCTATAGATATGGAGCTAAAAGTTTATTAACACATTCAGTGTTCTTTATAACATCATCTTTGTTCCCACGAGTTTTTAAAACCGCAAGAGTTGAAAAGAACCTTCAAAAGTCATTCAGTATATTTCTTAAGTTTTAAATGTTTTATTTGCTTTTTGAAAAAGTTATTCGTTTCTTCTTGGCTCCGCCGGCTCTCGGTTGTGGCGCGTGGGCTCGGCAGTTGCAGCAGGCAGGCTTGGTTGCCCTGTGGCCTGTGGGAGCTCAGTTTCCCAGCCAAGGATTGAACCTGTGTCCTCTGCATTGCAGGGCAGATTCCTAGCCACTGGACAACCAGGAAAGTCCTTAATTTGTTTATTGTCTTAAAAATAAAAAAGACTTCAAATAGAAGACTTCGTAACGATTCCTGCTTAAGTTAAATCTCAATTTTTTCACGCTTTTTTTCTCCCCCAGTAAAATAGATCCAGATTCCCTCATTTTCTGCCCTCACTGGAGATGGAGCACAGCTTATCTTCTTAATTCTTACTCTGAGTCCTTTAATGGAAGTCTCAGTAACAAGACATGAAACCACGTCCACAGCTTTTTCCTCCCCAGAACAAGATGGTCTTAACTTTTTGATCTTTTTCTCAGAGATCTTATTTTACAGTCTGTATTTCATTCCTTTTTATTTCTCCTAAATCTCCCTCTGCGTTCCTATAGTGTCCTATAGGACCCTAAGCGACGGATGACATGCCAGCAGGGACTGGATGACATGCCAGCAGGGACTGGATTCGTAATTTACGACCTCCCAGAGGAGACCCACCCTGAACAGTCATTGGAAGGACTGTTGCTGATGCTGAACGTCCATTAATTTGGCCACATGATCCAAAGAGCTGACACACTAGGAAAGACCCTGGGAAAGATTGGGGGCAGGAGGAGAAGGGGATGACAGAGAAAGAGATGGCTGGATGGCATCACCGACTCAGTGGGAACTCTGGGAGATGGTGAAGGACAGGGAAGCCTGGTGTGCTGCGGTCCATGGGGTTGCCAAGAGTCGGACACAACTATGCGGCTGAACTACAAAAAACAATGCCTCTTAAAGCTAGGTCTCTCTCTGATGATTGCTAATAAAGGACAACAATCGACTCACTACCTGCTTTTATAATAACAAATAAGCACAAGTCACCAGCTGGCCCGCAGCCTGCCTGGCCCCTGTGTTTGGGAGGGTGGTAGGTTTAGCCTTCTCGAGAAGCGCGTCCTGTGTGGCCTTGCTGACCTCTGTCTTGTTGGTTTTCACTGTTACTTTCTAATGTATACTTTGATCTTGCCCCAGTCATTATTCCTTATCCCCAAATGCCAGAAAGTTGAGCTCTGATATGCACAACCAGGGAGAATATTCATTCCCATGGTGTTATTCCTAGAGAAAGACAGAAACAAAACGAGGCTGGGACTTGCTGGCTACAGCTCGCCTCTGCTGGCTGGCCTGGGCACCGAATCTGTCCTGTGAGCCAAGTGTTGAGCATTGTCAGCTCAGTTTAGTTCAGTCGCTCAGTTGTGTCCGACTCTCTGTGACCCCGTGGACTGCAGCACGCCAGGCTTCCCTGTCCATCACCACCTCCCAGAGCTTGCTCAAACTCACGTCCACTGAGTCAGTGATGCCATCCAGCCATCTCATCCTCTGTCATCCCCTTCTCCTCCTGCCTTCAATCTTTCCCAGCATCAGGGTCTTTTCCAGTGAGTCAGCTCTTCGCATCAGGTGGCCACAGTATGGGAGATTCAGCCTCAGCATCAGTCCTTCCGATGACTATTCAGGACTGATTTCCTCTAGGATGGACTGGTTGGATCTCCTTGCAGTCGAAGGGACTCTCAAGAGTCTTCTCCAATACCACAGTTCAAAAGCATCAGTTCTTTGGCGCTCAGCTTTCTTTATGGTCCAACTCTCACATCTATACATGACCACTGGAAAAACCACAGCTTTGACTAGACAGACCTTTGTCAGCAAAGTAATGTCTCTGCTTTTCAATATGCTGTATCGATTTGTCACAGCTTTTCTCCCAAGGAGCGAGTGTCTTAATTTCATGGCTGCACTCACCATCTGTAGTCATTTTGGAACCCCCCAAAATAAAGTCTGTCACTGTTTCCATTGTTTCTCTATTTGCCATGAAGTGATAGAGCAGGATGCCATGATCTTCATTTTCTGAATGTTGAGCTTTAGGCCAACTTTTTCGCTTTCCTCTTTCACTTTCATCAGGAGGCTCCTCAGTTCCTCTTCACTTTCTGCCATAAGGGTGGTGTCATCTGCATATCTGAGGTGATTGATATGTCTCCCAGCAATCTGGACTCCAGCTTGTGCTTCCTCTCCAGCCCAGCGTTTCTCATGATGTGCTCTGCATAGGAGTTAAATAAGCAGGGGGACAGTATACAGCTTTGTACTGGTGCTGTATGGTGCTGAAACCACATAGAGAAATGCTAAATGCCCTATTGTAGATATTCTCATTTGTAAATAAATACCTGTGATGTAACATTAACAGCTTTCCACAGTGATCTGGGAACAGTGCTATTTTCTTGTCAGTCAGTCAGTTCAGTCACTCAGTCCTGTCTGATTCTTTGTGACCCCATGGACTGCAGCATGCCAGGCTTCCCTGTCCATCACCAGCTCCTGGAGCTTGCTCTAAGTTATGCCCAACGAGTTGGTGATGCCATCCTACCATCTCATCCTCTGTCGTCCCCTTTTCCTCTTGCATTCAGTCTTTCCCAGCATCAGGATTTTTTCCAGTGAGTCAGCTCTTCGCATCAGGTGGCCAGAGTTTTGGAGCTTCAGCTTTAGCATCAAGTCCTTCCAATGAATATTCATGACTGATTTCCTTTAGGATGGACTGCTTTGATCTCCTTGCAGTCCAAGTGACTCTCAAAAGTCTTCTCCAACACCTCAGTTCAAAAGCATCAATTGCTGACTGAATTGATTTCCTTAACTAACTCTGTTACACATAACACATACCTTTTTTAAAGTGTGCTGTTCACAATTACAAGGCTGAAACTAAGCTTAACCATGCTTTAATTAGTGAACTCCTTTTTGTATTGTTATTTTTTTATTAAAGGAAGAACCACATGTTGTCACGACACTGCAAACGTAGTGACTTCTGATCAAGATTGTGCAAAGTTTAAGTACCTTCCCTTCAGATCATTTCATGTCAAATTGACACAGTTTGTTTAGTTAGCTGACCACAACTGAATAAAATGCCGTGAAAAGAGGCGCGCAGGCGGATGAGATGGAGACAGCGCTGAGCGAGGCCCAGGCGCCTCTGTCGCTCGGCGCCCGCGCCCGTGAGAGCAGCGACTAACTGGCTCACGCCCGAAAGGGGCGCCAGGCTGGTTTATTCTTACTGGGCCCAATAAAGCTTTAATCAGAGTGATGACATAAAATTCACATTTTGTTGTAAGACAAGAAAAACATGAAATTTCCCCCAATCTGGGCGTCTTCTTCCCCTTCAGCGTGCGCCGTGCGCCTGCAGTAAGTGGCCGTCCTTAGGTGAGAACCTTCTTTCGTAATCTTGTAAACAGCAACGATAAGCCGCTGCTGCCTGGTACAGGCAGATCTGGACTGTGTAAACGATGAACATGTCATCTGATATATAACCCTTAGCCTCAAAAATGTACAGAAGTGTTCTTTGACCTCTAGTGGGCAGAATGGTTTTCAAAGCTTTCTGAAAGACTCTCTCCTGCGTTATAATCCTGAAATTGGCTCAGTCCCTTTCTTTCTTAGATCAACTATTGATTACTTGATTAATCAATTGAAGAGCCTCAGTGAGTTTCTCCAACACGTCTTTCAGTAAGGCAGCATCACCCTGGGTGGGTGATGTGCGTCTCTGCACAGAGACCATTGGTTTCGTCCTGCTTGTCTGAAGACATTTGAAAAGCAAATGTGAAAGCAGTTCTTTTCCCCATTTCTGTTCCCCTCTAACCTGGGCTTCCCTAGTGGCTCAGAGGTTAAAGCGTCTGCCTCCAGTGTGGGAGACCTGGGTTCGATCCCTGGGTTGGGAAGATCCCCTGGAGAAGGAAACAGCAATCCACTCCAGTATTCTTGCCTGGAGAATCCCATGGACAGAGAATCCCATGGACAGAGAAGCCTAGTAAGTTACAGTCCACCGGGCTGCAAAGAGTCGGACACGACTGAGTGACTTCACTCACCTAACCCGTAAAGAACTCAGTTACCCTGTTTATTCTTCCCCTAGATAAAGAGAAGTAAGAATAAAGAATTAGGTAGTTAAAGAATGACTAGCTCTCTACCTCCAAAAACTCCGTTAGCAATGCTGCAGGTGGATCAGGTAGGCGAGACAAGAGCTGAAGGGAGAGCCGGGCAGCCTGGACACGGCACTGTGGACCCAGCCTCCTGCCTCAGGGAGTCGCTGAGCTTGTCTCCCACCCCGGAAACATTATCCTTTCCCTTTAAAGGCTGTCATGGCCAAGTAGAGTCTTTGGATTTGGTCTTGGGACATGAGTCTACTCCGCAGATCTTCTCAGCAATTGCTGGCTTTTCTAATTAAAACACCTTTCTTGTCTGCTGACACTTGCTTCTTGATTACTGTCTTTTGAACACCGAATGGCTGAACCTGAGTTTGGTAACAAATGTAATCATTTGGTTATTTTTATTCCTAGGCAGCACAGGTTTCTTATTAGGCTGCCTGCTGTCATCTTAAGAAATCAAGTCCCATGTATACAATATAGTAGATGTTCTTTTGGAGAATCAATATTGTGAAGACTTTCAAATATACTTTTGCTGGTAGTCAGAGCAGAACACAAGAAATATGAAGTTTTGGGAGTGTGACTGTCTTTCACAAACCTTACTGGGCTGCTGGCTCAATGCTATGGTTATGGTTTCCAGTTAATACAACGTCTCAGCAACAACAACAGCTGTACTCACTCTATTTTTATTGAAAACTGAAGTTCCACACAGAAAACCAAAAGACTCTTAAAGTTCAAAATGATTTCTTTCCCATTTTCTAGGTCATTTATCCTACTTCTAATTCATTTAAAATCTGGTAATGTTTTTTCAAAATAAATTTTTAAAAAAATGCAGTTGATTCAAAATTTTGGAGGAGACTGTGGTGACTAATATATAATTATTCACAACAGAATTTCTTGATTGATTTTTCCTCCAGCAACCAAATATTCACCCCTCCCCGCAAAGAAAGTTGCTAACTCATTTCCTGTGAAAACTTTCCATTGACCATCCTCCTGAAGTTCTGCCTCTGCCAGCTGGTCTGCATCAGAAGCTGTGGATAGCATATCTGAGCATTTTCTTTCTCTGCCACTCTCAGAGAAATTTCCAGCACAGATTCTCTTTCTTCCTATTTGGGCATTAAGTGGTGGAAAATTTAGAATCAGAATGTTTTGTTCTGGTCAGGGAACTGGAGACTTTGAACCAAACACTCACAAAGTCAACTGCACATAGTCATGTCTGGCCGATGAAATGATGTATGAACAAATTTCAAGGCAGTCTTTGAGTTTGATTCCCCGTGAAAATCACTGTTTTTCAGATCTCCCATTTGTCTCTTATAAATGTCTTGTAGAGGGTCTCTCTCCAGTAAGCTGGCATCCACTAAATTATCATTCCAGAAACCATTCCAGGGATCCACACAATCCCCCATACATTTTGGATTTTCTTTATCAGGAGGTGGAAAAGGGAATGGCAGCCCACTCCAGTGTTCTTGCCTGGAAAAGCCCATGGATGGAGGAGCCTGGCGGGCTGCAGTCCATGGGGTCCACAGAGCCGCACATGGCTGAGCACACACACACCACTGTGAGATGTGATCTAAACGCCAGCTTCCCAACACCCTGTGTCTGTTATCTTCCTTGCTGTTGTGGAAGGCAGTAATCATCACACCTCCAACTGCTTTGAGCTCCTGGGCTGCATATGGTACGTAAGAGGTGTAGGAAGTTATTTTGAAAAAGGTGCACAGGAACATCTTCAGCAAGCAAGACTGCAGCAGTGCGTTTAGGAAGTCTCTGATTGCTGCAGCTGCTAGTCACTTCACTCCAGCAGTCAAACCCAAGACAAAGTTTCTCAGCACCTCTCAAGGTATCTGCGCATCCTCTGTGTTGATTGTTTACTGTAAGGTCATTTTCTTGAGAGCTCTTCAATAAAATTAGAGATACAAGGGAACATTTCATGGAAAGATGGGCTCGATAAAGGACAGAAATGCTATGGACCCAACAGAAGCAGAAGATATTAAGAAGAGGTGGTAAGAATACGCAGAACTGTACCAAAAAGATCTTCACGACCCAGATAATCATGATGGTGTGATCACTCACCTAGAGCCAGGCATTCTGGAATGCAAATTTAAGTGAGCCTTAGGAAGCGTCACTACAAACAAAGTTAGTGGAGGTGATGGAATTCCAGTTGAGCTGTTTCAAATCCTGAAAGATGATGCTGTGAAAGTGCTGCACACAGTATGCCAGCAAATTTGGAAAACTCAGCAGTGGCCAAGGACTGGAAAAGGTCAGTTTTCATTCCAATCCCAAAGAAAGGCAATGCCAAAGAATGCTCAAACTACCGCACAATTGCACTCATCTCACATGTTAGTAAAGTAATGCTCAAAATTCTCCAAGCCAGGCTTCAACATTACGTGAACTGTGAACTTCCAGATGATTGAGCTGGATTTAGAAAAGGCAGAAGAATGAGAAAGCAAATTGCCAACATCCGTTGCATCACTGAAAAAGCAAGAGAGTTCCAGAAAAACATCTACTTCTGCTTTATTGTCCACGGGGTCGCAAAGAGTTGGACATGTCTGAGCGACTTCACTCACTCACTCTGCTTTATTGACTATGCCAAAGCCTCTGACTGTGTGGATCACAACAAACTGGAAAATTCAAGAGATGGAATCCAAGACCACCTGACCTGCCTCNCTGAGCGACCTCACTCACTCACTCTGCTTTATTGACTATGCCAAAGCCTCTGACTGTGTGGATCACAACAAACTGGAAAATTCAAGAGATGGAATCCAAGACCACCTGACCTGCCTCTTGAGAAATCTGTATGCAGGTCAGGAAGCAAGTCAGAGCTGGACATGGAACAACAGACTGATTCCAAATAGGAAAAGGAGTACGTCAAGTCTATATTTTGTCACCCTGCTTATTTAACTTATATGCAGAGTACATCATGAGAAATACTGGACTGGATGAAGCACAAGCTGGAATCAAGATTGCCAGGAGAAATATCAATAACCTCAGATACACAGATGATACCACCCTTATGGCAGAAAGTAAAGAACTAAAGAGCCTCCTGATGAAAGTGAAAGAGGAGAGTGAAGAAGTTGGCTTAAAGCTCAACATTCAGAAAACTAAGAACATGGCATCTGGTTCCATCACTTCATGGCAAATAGATGGGGAAACAGTGGAAACAGTATCAGACTTTATTTTTTTGGGCTCCCAAATCACTGCAGATGGTGACTGCAGCCATGAAATTAAAAGATGCTTACTCCTTGGAAGAAAAGTTATGATCAACCTAGACAGCATATTGCAAAGCAGAGACATTACTTTGCCAACAAAGGTCCACCTAGTCAAGGCTATGGCTTTTCCAGTGGTCATGTATGGATGTGAGAGGTGGACCATAAAGAAAGCTGAGTGCTGAAGAATTGATGCTTTTGAACTGTGGTGTTGGAGAAGACTCTTGAGAGTCCCTTGGACTGCAAGGAGATCCAACCAGTTCATCCTAAAGGAAATTAGTCCTGAATATTCATTGAAGGACTGATGTTGAAGCTGAAACTCCAGTACTTTGGCTACCTGATGTGAAGAACTGACTCATTTGAAAAGATCCTGATGCTGGGAAAGACTGAGGGTGGGAGGAGAAGGGGATGACGGAGGATGAGCTGGCTGGATGGCATCACCCACTTGATGGACATGAGTTTGAGTAAACTTCTGGAGTAGGTGATGGACAGGGAGGCCTGGCGTGCTGTAGTCCATGGTGTCACAAAGAGTTGGACACGACTGAGGGACTGAACTGAACTGAACTGAACTGAAGGTCATTAACATAGCAAACCCTACCCCCGGGGCAGAACCAAATCCTGCAGCTCAT
>SJYW01004825.1:968110-983792 GCA_006410735.1 Raphicerus campestris
GGGAGGGCGGGCGCGAGCCTGCCCCTCGAGGGCTCTCCTGTCTGCGCTCTCCTTTCTCCTGGCCCCTGGCTCCCTCGGCCATGCGCTGAGCCGCTGAGCACTCAACCGCCCTCGCCAGCGCGGGCTTCGCGCGTCCCCACCCCTCGGGCAGTCAGAACTGTGTTCCTCTTGCAGACTTTTGGGACACAGCAGGCCAAGAGCGGTTCCAGAGCATGCACGCCTCCTACTACCACAAGGCTCACGCCTGCATCATGGTATGCAACCTGCTGGGACGCAGAGGCTCGGGCAGGCCTGGCCGAGGGGTGGAGGGATGAGGGCCTGAGCCTTCCTCCCCAGGGCTGGGTTCCGCGGGAAGGATCAGCGCAGGCTCCAGACTGCAGAGGTTCTGGGCGAGAGCCTGCCTGGGCCAGCGTCTCGTCTGGGGTGAGGGCGAAGGGGGTGTGTGCAGCGACCCTTCCACCAGCAGGATAAGGCTCAGGGCATCATCAGGCTCCTGGCGGGCCACAGCCCGTGGGGTGGCCAAGGAGGCAGACATGATTTCCTGAGTAAACAGCAGCAACCTGCGCAGGGACATAAGGAATGGAGCAGGCGAGGGTGAGGCGGCCGGGTGCAGGCTGGGGCCGGCAGGCGTGGCCTCTTGCCTGTGACACACGTCTCAGCCCCTGTGGCTGCTTCTGGCCTGCCAGCCTGCCTGTGTCTGCCCGTGCCTCTGTCCCAGCCTGGGGGAGGGGCCTTGGCCACGTGGGGACCTGATCGCGGCGGAGGGAGGTGGGGTTCTGCCCGCCACTTTGAAGCAGCTGAAGGCTGTGCTGCTGGGCCTAATGAGCGCCGTCAGCTCAAAACAAGGAAAGGAAGCTCAGGAAACTAGACCTGGGCAAAAGGTCTCATGGCGCTCATGGCAGGAGTGAGGCGGACCCCACGCTTTCACTACAAACGTGTTGTAGAAAACGTCTTTTTTTGGGAATTCAATAAAACATGGTCATTTGTTGAAGGTGGGCCTGGGGGTACCACACAAGAGCCTCTCAGCAGGCCTGCTGCTGCCCCAGGCGGCCAGCTGCTGTCTGGAGCCCTTCGCTGTGCCGCTGTGCAGAGGGCCCTGGCCCCAGGCATGGCTGCTCCCGCGAAGCGCTGTGTCATCTCCAAGTAAGACTTGCCGCTCCAGCGGGGTACACGGCTGTCCCTCTCAACCCACCGTTGTGCTGGGGCAGTTCGGACCTGCGAGTCTGTTCCGGGAGATGGCTTGGCGGCAAGCAGCTGGCCTGTTGGGGAGCTCCTCTGAGGAGCTGGCAGGATCCTTGTAGCGGTCACTTGAAGCATCTTAGGACCAATGGCCTCCTCGCCCTGAGAGCTAGTCAGCGTTCATGCTTCTTGCTGGCATTTTTAGATAGGTAAACACTATAAATTATAAACAGTTCATAAAATGATATGCTGCAAAATAATAAAAGTTACTTTGTAAAAGTTTAGAATATAAAATTAAAAGTTTATAATAAAAGGTAAAACAACTGAAAGGGTATTCTACAAACATTTAAGATTATCATAAAAGGGTTTTAAAAAAATGGATAGGCAGCAATTAGACTGAGAAAAAAACAACCAACTTTCAATGTTCACGGACTTGTCAATGGTACAATAAGTAAAATGATACTCTTTGGTTAAAATAGGTAAATTAGGTGACAAGCTGAAGGTTCTGGAGGGATTCTCTGAGAAGTGTGGGCAAGGCTTGTGGTTAGAGGGGCCACATTCAGAATGGTCTGTGGTCTGAGTTCTCAAGCCCGTGTTTGCCGGCGTGTGTGTGTGTGTGTCAGCTGAGGGGTGTCCAGAGACGTCGATGCACCTGGGCTGTCTTCTTTCCTCTGCTGACTCAGGTGTTTGACGTGCAGAGGAAAATCACGTACAGGAACCTCAGCACCTGGTACGCAGAGCTGCGGGAGTTCAGGCCCGAGATTCCGTGCATTGTGGTGGCCAATAAAATCGATGGTGAGGCCACCCCTGCACCTGTCGGCCAGCAATTCGTGGGGGAACCCACCGTCACACGTTTCGTCCTCCTTTCCTGGGCCATCAAACCACCAGTGATCTGTTCCTCCCAAAATAGATCCCTTGGCTGCCTGCCATCACTCCCCTTCCAGTAATATCCACGTGAGCCAACCTGCCAGATCCCAGTTGAATGAGCTGTCTATATGACATGTCTCCTGATTGTCCCTGCTTGTCCCACTTCCTGGAATGGGGCCCTCCAGTGACCTGCCCTTCAGAACTCCCTTCTTTTCCCTTGGTAGACAGGCCAATGTCCTCCCTTCTCTCTACAGCAGACAGGAAGATGACCCAAAAAAGTTTCAATTTTGCCAAGAAGTTCTCCTTGCCCCTGTACTTTGTCTCGGCTGCTGACGGCACCAACGTTGTGAAGGTAATAGGAGGCTGCAGAGACAGCCTGGTGAGGTGGGGAAGGCCTGGCGTTTCTGGGGATGTGGTGGAGAGAAGGGCTGGCTTCAGGGCTGTTGGTGAGCACGGCATTGGTGGGGCCCCTGGTAGTGACAGGAAGGTGTGGTTGTGAGTGTCGACAGACGGGAGGTTGGTGAAGAAAAGGCGTGTTGACCAGCAAAGGGTCGGGGGACGGGGAGAAGGTGCTGACTTCAGGGTGGAGTATTGTGTGGACGCGTGATGACGACGGGCCAGTGGGCACAGGGCAGGCAGAGCCCCGGCCAGTGGTGCCCACAGCCCTATTTCCCCTCCCACCACGCCAGCTCTTCAGTGATGCGATTCGACTAGCTGTGTCTTACAAACAGAACTCCCGGGACTTCATGGATGAGGTTTTGCAGGAGCTGGAGGTAAGTCCGGCATGATTGTCAGGTGGCATCGAGAGAATGGCTTCTCTCTGTAGGGGTGCAGAGCTGGCCCCGCAGACCTGGCCTGGCAAGCAGCACATGCTCGTGGGCATGGCCTCTGGAGGCGCCAGAGCCTCACCTGGGCACATGCAAGGCTAGACCTCACCTGCTGCTTGTTCACAGAACATCGACTTAAAGCAGGAGGAGGAGGAGGAGGAGGAGGAGATGCCGGACAAAGAGCAGCTGGGCCGCCACCGGAGCCCAACTCCCTCGTGACCACAGGGGGCCTCTCCATGGTCCACCTCCCTCGGCAGCGCTTCAGCTCTCAGGGGAGGCACTCTCCCAGGCCGTCCCTGCCACACCGCCTACAAACCCAGCTGTCCTATTTGCACCCCCCACCCTGACTTCCGTGGCTCGAGAAAGCTGACCCTTCAGTACGTGCCACTAACAGGCATAAAGTCCATAGCAGACCCTGAAGCCCAGTGAGGGACGGACCCTCCAGGGCGTGGGGCAGTAAAGAGAATCGGAATATTCTCTGTGTGTCTCATCAAGGCTATTTAGGGGTCTTCTCCCGCCCCCTCCCCAAGAGCTGATGTCAGGGCCTATTCATTGCGTTTCTACCAAGAGGATGATTTCTAATTCCTGACTTTTCTCCTCTTTAGGCTCCCAACTAAACCAGTCATAAGAATGATTTTGAGCAGAGAGCTGTTTGTTCTGTAAGTTTTTCTAGAGCTCTCCTAGGTGCGGCCAGTACTTTGATGAACAGCGAGGCTGAGATCACAGGCCCCAGTTTGCTGTTAACATCAAGGGACAGCAGATGACTGGCCTGGCCACAGACTAACCCATAGACACCACTGCTGTGAGCATCAGGGCCGGTGCAGCCACACACAAGGCGTGCAGGACAAGCAAGTGACTTTAGGGAGCTTGTTTAGAATCCGTATTTCAACATAGGCTTTTCGTCATTTTCTGAGGACTGATGTGGCCTCTGAGCCTCCTTGGGTGGCGAGGGCTGCTGAGAACCATCCTGCCACCTTTTCCATTTATCTCCAGGACTTGCCGCTCACTAGAATGAGCTTTTATGATCATCTTGTACATCATTTCCATTAAAAATTTTTTTTACAATAAAGATTGAATTACATAAACATTGAGTCGATGTGCCTGCTTTGTGGGTATGGATTCTTTTTTTAAGTAAAAAGTCACAAAAGAATGGGTGGACCAGCAGCTGCGTTAATAGGGAGAGATGGCCGTGATTGTCAAGCAGGGGCTCTTATTGTCACAGAGATCATTTCAGTGGAATTTAGGGGTTTAAAAGAATGGATATTTGTTTGGGAATCAAGAACAAACATTTTTACCCTTTAAATTATTGATGCTTACAGTTTCAACTTAAGAAATGTAAACCGAATTCAGTGTTGCCCTGGTGAGACAGGCTTTTAAAAGCAAGAAGAACAACAAAAAACCTTTGTCATAAATGAATAATGTGCTTAGGAAAGAACTGCTTCGTTGAGATATGATTTGAAAACCATAAATTTCACCACGAGTACTGGGCTTGCATAACCATTTTGCATCGGTTCTCAGAAGCAAAGCCTGAGAAGACAAGTCTTGGTTGGGTGAATTCTTGGGGCAGCTCTCTGTCTCTGCTGGGGACCGGCTTCAGCCTGCCTCTCCCTAAGGGAGCTCTGGAGGGCAGACTCCCGCAGGGGTGATCCCACTTTGAGACCAGGGGGTTTTTGTGCCAGCTGGCAAAGTGTGTGAAGAGGAAGAGGTGGAAGGGGTGGCTCCTGTTTTAGCAAGGAGGTCTCTGGGGAAAAGGCAGCTATGAGTTCAACACTCCAAGTGGGTAGGGGGAACGTGTTCAGGTGGGGTGCCAGCAAGATCTATGGCCACATGGCCCTTCACTGCTCAGACCCACCTGCTTCTGAAAGGTCATTTCAGTATGACACACACGAACACCACCCTGGAATCTTCTTTAATATGTTCCTGACGTGAAACTTACATAACAGAGTTATCCATGTTGAAAGTACACAAGGCGGTTCCCTTTAGGGCAGTCACATTGCTGGGCAACCATCACTTCTCTCTAGTTGTAGAACATTTCCATCATGGAAGTGAAACACCTTCCTCATTAGGTGCTTTCTTTCAAATATTCCCTCCCCTCAGCCCCTTGCAGATACAGATCGACATTCTGCTTCTATGGATTTCATCTACTCTGGATATTTTATATAAATGGGATAAAACGATGTGACCTTTTGTATCTGTCTTATCCGCTCACTCCTTTTTATGGTGGAACAATGTTCCATTGTATCATATAACAAAGGTTGCTTGTCCCTTCGTCCGATGACAGGCATTCGTGGTGTCCATCTTCCAGCTATTGTGTATAACGCTGCTATGAGCATGCTTATACATGTGCGCGCATGCTCACGGGTGCTTCTATGAGCAGTTTTCAATTCTTTTGCCGTCAGAGACTGTGGAGGCTGCTGTAACAAAATACCATTGACCGTGTGGCTTGTTCAGTCGCTCAGTCGTGTCTGACTCTTTGTGACCCATGGACTGAAGCACGCCAGGCCTCCCTGTCCATCACCAGTTCCCACAGTCTACTCAAACTCATGTCCATTGACTTGGTGATGCCACCCAACCATCTCACCCTCTGTTGTCCCCTTCTTCTCCTGCCTCAGTCTTTGCCAGCATCAGGATCTTTTCCACTGAGTCAGTTCTTTGCACCAGGTGATCTAAGTATTGGAGCTTCAACTTCAGCATCAATCCTTCCAATGAATATTCAGTGCTGATTTCCTTTAGGATAGACTGGTTGAATCACCTTGCAGTCCAAGGGACTCTCAAGAGTCTTCGCCAACACCACAGTTCAAAAGCATCAGTTCTTCGGTGCTCAGCTTTCTTTATGGTCCAACTCTCACATCCATACATGACTGCTGGAAAAACCATAGCTTTGACTAGATGGACCTTTGTTAGCAAAATAATGTCTCTGATTTTTAATATGCTGTCTAGGTTGGTCATAACTTTTCTTCCAAGGAGTAAGCATCTTTTAATTTCATGGCTGCAGTAATTATGGAGCCCCCCAAAATAAAGTCTGTCACTGTTTCCACTGTGTCCCCATCTTTGCCATGAAGTGATGGGACCAGATGCCATGATCTTAGTTGTCTGAATGTTGAGCTTTAAGCCAACTTTTTCACTCTCCTCTTTCACTTTCATCAGGAGGCTCTTTAGTTCCTCTTCACTTTCTGCCATAAGGGTGGTGTCATCTGCATATCTGAGGTTATTGATATTTCTCCCGGCAATCTTGATTCCAGCTTGTGCTTCTTCCAGTCCAGCATTTCTCATGATGTACACTGCATAGAAGTTAAATAAGCAGGGTGACAATATACAGCCTTGATGTACCCCTTGTCCTATTTGGAACCAGTCTGTTGTTCCATGTCCAGTTCTAACTGTTGCTTCCTGACCTGCATACAGATTTCTCAAGAGGCAGGTCAGGTGGTCTGGTATTCCCATCTCTTTCAGAATTTTCCACAGTTTATTGTGATCCACACAGTCAAAGGCTTTGGCATAGTCAATAAAGCAGAAATAGATGTTTTTCTGGAACTCTCTTGCTTTTTCCATGATCCAGCGGATGTTGGCAATTTGATCTCTGGTTCCTCTGCCTTTTCTAAAACCAGCTTGAACATCAGGAAGTTCACGGTTCACGTATTGCTGAAGCCTGGCTTGGAGAATTTTGAGCATTACTTTACTAGCATGTGAGATGAGTGCAATTGTGCGGTAGTTTGAGCATTCTTTGGCATTGCCTTTCTTTGGGATTGGAATGAAAACTGACCTTTTCCAGTCCTGTGGCCACTGCTGAGTTTTCCAAATTTGCTGGCATATTGAGTGCAGCACTTTCACAGCATCATCTTTCAGGATTTGAAACAGCTCAACTGGAATTCCATCACCTCCACTAGCTTTGTTCGTAGTGATGCTTTCTAAGGCCCACTTGACTTCACATTCCAAGATGTCTGGCTCTAGATGAGTGATCACATCATCATGATTATCTGGGTCGTGAAGATCTTTTTTGTACAGTTCTTCCGTGTATTCTTGCCACCTCTTCTTAATATCTTCTGCTTCTGTTAGGTCCATACCATTTCTGTCCTTTATCGAGCCCATCTTTGCATGAAATGTTCCCTTGGTATCTCTAATTTTCTTGAAGAGATCTCTAGTCTTTCCCATTCTGTTGTTTTCCTCTATTTCTTTGCATTGATCGCTGAAGAAGGCTTTCTTATCTCTTCTTGCTATTCTTTGGAACTCTGCATTCAGATGCTTATATCTTTCCTTTTCTCCTTTGCTTTTCGCCTCTCTTCTTTTCACAGCTATTTGTAAGGCCTCCCCAGACAGCCATTTTGCTTTTTTGCATTTCTTTTCCATGGGGATGGTCTTGATCCCTGTCTCCTGTACAATGTCACGAACCTCATTCCATAGTTCATCAGGCACTCTATCTATCAGATCTAGGCCCTTAAATCTATTTCTCACTTCCACTGTATAATCATAAGGGATTTGATTTAGGTCATACCTGAATGGTCTAGCGGTTTTCCCTACTTTCTTCAATTTAAGTCTGAATTTGGCAATAAGGAGTTCATGATCAGAGCCACAGTCAGCCCCTGGTCTTGTTTTTGCTGACTGTATAGAGCTTCTCCATCTTTGGCTGCAAAGAATATAATCAATCTGATTTCAGTGTTGACCATCTGGTGATGTCCATGTGTAGAGTCTTCTCTTGTGTTGTTGGAAGAGGGTGTTTGCTATGACCAGTGTGTTCTCTTGGCAAAACTCTATTAGTCTTTGCCTTGCTTCATTCCGCATTCCAAGGCCAAATTTGCCTGTTACTCCAGGTGTTTCTTGACTTCCTACTTTTGCATTCCAGTCCCCTATAATGAAAAGGACCTTTTTTGGGTGTTAGTTCTAAAAGGTGTTGTAGGTCTTCATAGAACTGTTCAGCTTCTTCAGCATTACTGGTCGGGGCATAGACTTGGATAACTGTGATATTGAATGGTTTTCCTTGGAAATGAACAGAGATCATTCTGTCATTTTTGAGATTGCATCCAAGAACTGCATTTCGGACTCTTGTTGACCATGATGGCTACTCCATTTCTTCTAAGGGATTTCTGCCCACATTAGTAGATATAATGATCATCTGAGTTAAATTCACCCATTCCAGTCCATTTTAGTTCGCTGATTCCTAGAATGTCGATGTTCACCCTTGCCATCTCCTGTTTGACCACTTCCAATTTGCCTTGATTCATGGACCTAACATTCTAGGTGCCTACACAATATTGCTGTTTACAGCATCGGACCTTGCTTGTATCACCAGTCCCTTCCACATGAGGGTGTTGTTTTTGCTTTGGCTCCATCCCTTCATTCTTTCTGGAGTTATTTCTCCACTGATCTCCAGTAGCATATTGGGCACCTACCGACCTGGGGAGTTCCTCTTTCAGTATCCTATCATTTTGCCTTTTCATGCTGTTCATGGGGCTCTCAAGGCAAGAATACTGAAGTGGCTTGCCATTCCCTTCTCCAGCGGGCCACATTTTGTCAGACTTCTCCATCATGACCCAACCGTTTTGGGTCTGCTCTCTAGAGTGCAGACTCTGCCTAAGATGACCCCTGAGGAAAGGAAGCTCAGGATGTGAAAACAGGATGGTGTCCCCAGATAGGTGAGGTGCATATGGAAGGAGTGAGCCCAGACTCCTGCATCTTCCCAGACACACAAAGGCACCAAATCCCTTGACTCAGGGTGTCTGGTTTTCTTTAACAATAGTCTTTTGATGTTCAGACTATCTGCCCTTTGTTGCAGAGTTTTTTGTAGCCTGTCTTCTCCCTTCACCTCCTGAGCGCACTTCTCTCAGGATTACTTGAGATGGTGTCTCCTGGGCTTGAAGTCCTAAAAATTTCCACTGAATAAAACGTAACTCTTAACTTTTAGGTGGTACATCTTTCTTAAGTCGACAGGAATATTGTAACTTTGTTCTCGTTTTCATTGTTTAAGGAACTTTCACACTGTCTCCATGGGTTTCCCACGTGGCACTAATGGTAACCTACCTGCCAACACAGGAGACATAAGAGAGGCGGGTTCACTCCCTGGGTCAGGAAGGCCCCCTGGAGGAGGGCATGGCAACCCACCCCAGTATCCTTGCCAGGAGACTCCCATGGACAGAGGAGCCTGGCAGATTACAGTCCATGGGGTCAAAAAGAGTCAGATATGACCGAAGTGACTTAGCATGCTCGCTGTCTCCATAGAGGCTGTTCCCAGTCGACATTGCAGCTTCGATGGAGGACGGTTCTCATTTCTCACCACCCGCTCCAGCCTTGGTTCTTTGTGGAGTGTTTGACAATGGCCATTCTGACTGGTGTGAGGTGATACCTCATTGTAGTTTGGATTTCTCTAGTATTTAGTCCTTGGAAGGAAAGTTATGACCAGCCTAGATAGCATATTGAAGAGCAGAGACATTACTTCGCTGACTAAGGTCCGTCTAGGCAAGGCTATGGTTTTTCCTGTGGTCATGTATGGATATGAGAGCTGGACTGTGAAGAAAGGTGAGCGCTGAAGGATTGATGCTTTTGAACTGTGGTGTTGGAGAAGACTCCTGAGAGTCCCTTGGACTGCAAGGAGATCCAACCAGTCCATTCTGAAGGAGATCAGTTCTGGGATTTCTTTGGAAGGAATGATGCTGAAGCTGAAACTCCAGTACTTTGGCCACCTCATGCAAAGAGTTGACTCATTGGAAAAGACTGTGATGCTGGGAGGGATCGGGGGCAGGAAGAGAAGGGGACGACAGAGGATGAGATGGCTGGATGGCATCCCCGACTCGACGGACGTGAGTCTGAGTGAACTCCGGAAGTTGCTGATGGGCAGGGAGGCCTGGCATGCTGCAGTTCATGGGGTCACGAAGAGTCGGACACGACTGAGCGACTGAACTGACTGGCTGACTGAGTATTTAGCAAGACTGACATCATATCCTGTTCCTTTTCTAAAGGGCATGAGTGAAACCCGTTACAACTGACTCTTGAGCGTCTGCCCTGTGTTTTGATAAACCTCCTAGAACATTCCTTGAAGGCGGATGTTGTTCACTCACAACCCCATGGGCCTTCTGCATAAGTGTCCATCCGCATAGCTTTTGACGTTGATGTTGTTATGGAAAACAGCCACAAGGTGGCAGCATTTTTCATGCCCCTTTTTTCTTTTCCTTTCTGTGTAATTTCATTTTGATCTTATATTGGAATAGAGGTGATATCCAATGTTGTGTTTGTATAAGGTGTACAGGAACTTAATTCAGCCATGCATAAATGCATATCTATTGTTTTCCAGGTTTTTCTTCCCATATACAGAACATCCTAAGAAGTAGTGAGAAGCAAGAATCAGAGAAGGGAATTAAAATGCAGCAGGAGGTGGTGGAGGTGTTGGAAACAAGTGGAAAATCCAAGAAATGTAGTCCTGTAGAAGCAGGGCTCTACAGATTTAAAGCACGGAAACGGGACTCTCGAATTCTTCACGGTGGACAANATTGATGCTTTTGAACTGTGGTGTTGGAGAAGACTCCTGAGAGTCCCTTGGACTGCAAGGAGATCCAACCAGTCCATTCTGAAGGAGATCAGTTCTGGGATTTCTTTGGAAGGAATGATGCTGAAGCTGAAACTCCAGTACTTTGGCCACCTCATGCAAAGAGTTGACTCATTGGAAAAGACTGTGATGCTGGGAGGGATCGGGGGCAGGAAGAGAAGGGGACGACAGAGGATGAGATGGCTGGATGGCATCCCCGACTCGACGGACGTGAGTCTGAGTGAACTCCGGAAGTTGCTGATGGGCAGGGAGGCCTGGCATGCTGCAGTTCATGGGGTCACGAAGAGTCGGACACGACTGAGCGACTGAACTGACTGGCTGACTGAGTATTTAGCAAGACTGACATCATATCCTGTTCCTTTTCTAAAGGGCATGAGTGAAACCCGTTACAACTGACTCTTGAGCGTCTGCCCTGTGTTTTGATAAACCTCCTAGAACATTCCTTGAAGGCGGATGTTGTTCACTCACAACCCCATGGGCCTTCTGCATAAGTGTCCATCCGCATAGCTTTTGACGTTGATGTTGTTGTTATGGAAAACAGCCACAAGGTGGCAGCATTTTTCATGCCCCTTTTTTCTTTTCCTTTCTGTGTAATTTCATTTTGATCTTATATTGGAATAGAGGTGATATCCAATGTTGTGTTTGTATAAGGTGTACAGGAACTTAATTCAGCCATGCATAAATGCATATCTATTGTTTTCCAGGTTTTTCTTCCCATATACAGAACATCCTAAGAAGTAGTGAGAAGCAAGAATCAGAGAAGGGAATTAAAATGCAGCAGGAGGTGGTGGAGGTGTTGGAAACAAGTGGAAAATCCAAGAAATGTAGTCCTGTAGAAGCAGGGCTCTACAGATTTAAAGCACGGAAACGGGACTCTCGAATTCTTCACGGTGGACAAATCTTCCCTGAGAAACTGCCGGAGAAGCCCTGCCCGCCACCCCCCCCACCACGTGCCTGCTGGCTTTCCCGATAAGAGAGAAATCCCACTCACTGTCCCAGGACTCCCGCCTTGGTTTGGAAGAAGAGAACCCAAACCCACCCAAGAGGATGAGGACAAGAAGCAGCCGGGAGCGATAAGAACCCAACAATGGCCCCACGATGGACGACCTTTTAAGCCTAAATCCTGGTGAGAACTGTGGAAATATGCCCTTAGAGGTTAAAGAATCTGCCTCCAATGTGGGAGACCCGGGTTCGATACCTGGGTTGGGAAGATCCCCTGGAGAAGGAAATGGCAATCCACTCTAGTATTCTTGCCTGGAGAATCCCATGGACGGAGAAGCCTAGTAGGTTACAGTCCACGGGGTTGCAAAGAGTCGGACACGACTGAGTGACTTCACCTCACCTCTTTTGATTAAAAAAAAGTCACTTAGAGAAGGAGAAGAAAATAAAACAACTGCAGAAAGGGGAGGTGCCCAGCTTCTAGGCACTTCCTTTGCCTCATTTTATCACCATTAACCTCCAACCAGTCCATTCTGAAGGAGATCAGCCCTGGGATTTCTTTGGAAGGAACGACGCTAAAGCTGAAACTCCAGTACTTTGGCCACCTCATGCGAAGAGCTGACTCATTGGAAAAGACTCTGATGCTGGGAGGGATTGGGGGCAGGAGGAGAAGGGGATGACAGAGGATGAGATGGCTGGATGGCATCATGGACTCGATGGACGTGAGTCTGAGTGAACTCCAGGAGATGGTGATGGACAGGGAGGCCTGGCGTGCTGCGATTCATGGGGTCGCAAAGAGTCGGACACGACTGAGCCACGGAACTGAAATGAACTGAACTGAACCTGCAGGAGAACATGAAGAACACGGCTCAGGCTGAGCTTTCTGCGTGGAGCCTGGCAGAAGAGGCGCCTGAAGGCAGATACTTGGGTTCTCTCCACGCCCGGCGACAAAGAAGGCTCCTCCGGCGTGGCGGGCGGGGCAGCTCCGGCTCCGGCGGCATCTGCAGCCGAGTCTGGGAGTGGAGTCGCCCGGCGCGCTCGGGTGGCGCCCACACGTTCAAGGGCTGCTCACTCACTAGTTCGTGTGGCTTCCATCCTCCTCCTCCGTCAGAATATATAGTTGATTTGGTTTGTAATTTATTCACTTGAAGTATAATTTTTATTGCTTTTATCCTTCACTTTTTATATTTATATTTAAAAATAAAGATACTTGATTCAGTTTACAGTTCATATCTGATTCTTTTCTCTTCTCTGGCAAGGTGAGTTTGGAGTTAGGAGCCCTTTGCTGTGAGGGGGGAGCCTCCTTAACCGCCCGATGAGGCAGGGACCTGTGTGTCCCGCACCGAGGCTGTCTGCCACTTTGGGCGGAGCTGCTGTTCAGCACCTTCTTCGCTTGCTGGTGCTGACGATGAGGGAGTGCTGAGCAGAGCGTATTTTAACTCTTCTTGTGACCTGGGCTGGGATCAATGTGTTTCTCTTACTAAAAATTAACAAAGGCAGTTCCATACTCCTCTCCACAGTGATTCTCAGCGTCTACACCTCATCAGCACCACGAGAGTTGCCTTTCCTCCGAGTCTTCTCCACCACTTTCCTTTGTAGACTGAGGATGGCCCTTCGACCAGCTGCAGTGTTCTCTCGCTGTGGCTGTGACTTGCACGTCTCCAACAATTCCTGGTTTGCAGCACATCTTCATGGGGTTTGATTTAACTAATGTGTATGAAAATGACTGTGCGAATTTTCTTCTTCACAGTCTGCCCAGTTTTTATTTATTGTCAGTTACCGAAAGTTTTAAAGTGCCCGTATCATTTAGAGCCCAGCAGTCCTTGTGAATATGCAGTGTTTATAAGTGTGGCAGTGAAATGAGAAATAGATTTTCCTCTTTTGCCTTTTGAGCCCGTCTCTGCTTTAACTGCTCCTGACCTACAGCCTGCACCGATGATTGTTTCCTTCTTTTCAGAGGCCCAGCTTGTTGTGTAAGCGATACCCTGCTCCTGTGTGTGTGTGTGTGAGTCGCTCACTCGTGTCTGACTCTCTGTGATCGCAGGGACTGCAGCTCATCAGGCTCCTCTGTCTGTAAAACTCTCTAGGCCAGAATACTGGAGTGGGCTGCCATGTCCTCCTCCAGGGCGATCCTGGGCCTCTTGCCATCTAACTCTGCATGAGCCGTATTTCGCATCTATTATCTTTTAGTTTTACGCTAGTCACATCCTGATGCTTAACCTTGTGGTACTCTCTCTGCAAATCTCCCCTTATAGTTTGTTTTTCTCCTTTTGCATTACGGGAAGAAAGCCACAGTGCAATCTACAAAAGACAATGGCCCCCACCCCCTGCAACTGCCTGCTGGACCCGAGTTACTGGGCTCCCCGACGCCAGCCTAGTGACTGTTTTGAAACAAAGCGAAAAGAAAGCATGTAGGGTCCTTTTATGTTTTCTCTTTATCTCCGACCTCTGACCATGAGCCCCAACTGTGTGACCCCCTTGGTTCCCCATCAGGGGAGACACAGTTCTTGAGGCACAAGCCTACTGCGTTCTCTCCTCTGCCAGCTTGGGGGTTAAAGCCATCTGTCTATTTCCCCCCAAAACATTTATTCCCACAAGGGTATAAGGTTCCTATGTTCTTGTTCCGTTTTGCATTGTTTCAGAACAGTCAATAGGTTAATCTTCTGAAAAGAAGGAGACTTATCAATGCAGACGGTAGATAAGGAACAGCTAAAGTAGAGAAGGAATCAAAAGGCCAGAGAAGAAACTTTTTTCTTATTTCACTGCAGCATAAGCAATAGCTTTAAAGTTTTTGTTGCAGGAGATGGCCACAAGGGGGCAGGATTTCTTCACGCCCTACTCCTGTTACTACAGTAACCAGAGCCTTAGGATAACTCCTAGTCCGTGGATTCTTCTGGCACAGGCCAGAAGCTTGTGGCTCATTAACCCTTGTTTTTCTTTTTTAAAGTTAGTGTTTACTTCCTTTGGAGGGTAGCTGGCTTACAGTGTTGTGTTTGTTTGGAGAGATTCTTCGTCAGTTATCCCCATACACACTCTGATTCATCTTTATTTTTTCACATACACGTTACTATGGAGTGTGTAGCACACCACCCTTTCTAGAGTAGTCCTGGGGTCCAGCCCCGGTGGACGCAGGGAGTTTGAAGAGTGGATGGAGTTGGCGAGGAGAGATTTATTTAATTAGAAATGTAAGATTAGATTAGGAGAGAATAGTGTAGTAGGAAAATTAGTGGAGAAAACATGCTGAATAACTTGGTTTACGTGGAGAACTAATAAAACCTTGAGACAAGAAGTTTGCACCATCTACATTAGGCCACCAGCGCCCGTTTGAATAGTGGAGGGTGCCCCGCCTTGGGCTCCCTCTCCCGTGGGTCTTAGAAGCCAGGGCAAGTAAGTAGACATGACAAGCCTCCATGCCCCAGATAGGAATTCAGCCAGAAAATAGAGTAAAGAAGACATGGGGAGACCAAGCTGCTTCAGTGAGCAAGGCCCCAGTAACTTTTTTTTAAAAAGGACTTTTATACCTTTCTCACAAATGATGCTGTGTACATTATCTTCTGGCCTTGGAGGCCTGTAAAACATTTTAAGACCCTCTTTTGATAAAGGCTGCTCAACCAGAAAACTTATTTTCCCTTGAAGTGTTTTTTCTTTATATTTCTAATCTATGTCAGCCTCAGAAAGTATCAAAAGAAATTACATTTTCATGAAGCAAAGGTGCAGCGAGTTACAACAAAGAAAGAACCAATTAGCTCAAAGTTCTGATGTGGTCAGTTTCAAGGCTACACTTGTTTTTCTTACATTCTAACTATGTTAACAAGTGTGCTCCCAGGTGCACAGTGGATAAGAGATATGGGAACTTAGCAACAAGTATTGGCTCAACAGTGAAGTCTTACACTAGCACTGCTCTAATAGCTTTTAACTTTTCGAAAGGCTCTATGCCTTAGGGTTCCCATGCCTCTCACAGTTGGGGGGCTGTAAACAGTCACAAGTTGTAAAAGTCTCTGACTGTCAGGCAAGTTAGAGAGCCATCAGAGGGGTTTGAGCTGAAACACTCCTTTTACATGCAGGAGACTGTCAACTGGAGCCCTAAGTTAATCCCTTTTAGAGGAAGGTGATTGGGGATGGCCCCCTGTCATGTCAGAAGAGTGGAAAGCACAGTGCAATAAGGCAGGCAGACTGGTGTTTTTGGGGTAGATGTTTCGGAAAATTCAGCGAGGTTCCCTTAAGGCCCGACTCGCCTTTGCCTGTCGGACCCCATAACCTCATGACCTTTGCTACGGGCGGGACTCCTTGTGCTGGCTCCCGGCACAGCAGGCCAGTGTCGACTTTATATTCTATATGT
>SJYW01004833.1:0-16016 GCA_006410735.1 Raphicerus campestris
ATGGACAGGGAGGCCTGGCGTGCTGCGATTCATGAGGTCGCAAAGAGTCGGACATGACTGAGTGACTGAACTGAACTGAGAAAGTATATATTCCACAGGGAAACAGTATGGATTTCTCCAACAAATAGCAGCAATCACAGTTTTCAAAACTGCTCAGAAGCTGTGAAGACTCTTGCCTTGCCAGTGAGGTAAGTTGCTTGTAGCACGCATGATGGTCCTTGTTCTCCTCTTCAGTAGGATCTCCTGAATCCACCACCTTTAGCTCCGGCTCTGCTCTCAGGAATATTCCCTGTCCATTATCCTGAACAGCCACGTCTGAGATGTGCGCTGGAGAGAATGTCTTTCTGAGCAGCTGTATAGCTTTCACTACCTACTTTTTATTGGTACCTGTTGCTTCAACACAGGAAATTTTCTTTAGGGATTGATCAACACTGGTTTTTGTAAGGCATGTTAGTCCCTGTGTGAAAAGGATGTAATCATAGCTCTGAATCTTCAATAGGCTTGATTTTAAGTCTGAAGACGCTGTTATCTTAATTTTATTCAGCAGGCATGCTCTGCATCATCTCCTTACACTCACTCCTATTAGTTGGGCTACCTTGGAGCTATCTGAATCAATGGGCTTAAGTGAGAAAGTAACACTCAAACCTCGCTTTGCCACTAAGTCTTTGTCTTTTTGTGTGGAAGGAATTTAGTCTTATCTCCCATTATGGCTTTTGCATCAAAACCAATGCTTATCGCTGTATCAGTTTCGGCTACAATATTTCACTCCTGCAAGACTCTAAATTATAGAACTCTCAATTAATATAGATTAACTATAGGCAGAAACTAACTTGATAAACTATATTTCCTTTCACTTCTGCTTGGAGACAGGAGTTTTGGCCAGAACTCATTTCTCACAGTGCTTTTCAGAAATGGGCAGTCAGCATCCACCAATATCTTATATTTTTACCATCTTTTCCTCTAATGTTATGTCATCAGTTGGCATGTGGACTGCCTTTCAAGCTGTCATGGATGAAACTTTGATCAGATAATTTACTATAGCTTAACTAGGGTGCTGTACTTTCTACTCTGCTGCTGCTGCTGCTGCTATGTCACTTCAGTCGTGCCCGACTCTGTGTGACCCCATAGACGGCAGCCCACCAGGCTCCCCCATCCCTGGGATTCTCCAGGCAAGAACACCAGAGTGGGTTGCCATTTCCTTCTCCAACTTTCTACTCTGCAGTCTCTAAATCTTTACTGCCTGTTGCTTGACTGCTTGCGCCAAACCTATGACACATAAATTTTGTTGAGCACTCTACTTTCTGGAGTCAAATTCTATATTCCTTAGGATAAAATTTATTCACAAGTATCTGAGACTGAAATGATAATAGCTTAAACAATACAGAATTTTATTTTAGTCATATAAAAGCCCAGAAGTAGCAATTCAGGGTAGATATGATGACTTTATTGCCCCAAATCTTTAGCTTTCAAGCAGTTTGTATTTGCACTTATATGAAAGACCTCCATTCCCAAAGTCATGAGACAACATGTTGTAGACAGCATGGGTATTCCAGTTCTGGCATTATAAATGCAGTCTAGCAACAAAAGGAGAAAGATGCAAGATGTGGAAAACAGCAAGAAACAAACAGCACTCTTTGAAGGATGGCTCCTTGAAACTTTCACAGTTTACCTTATTGGTCTGATTTCAATCACATTGTTATACATAGCTGCAAGAAAGACTTGCTAAAGAATTATTCTGTATATAGATAAGCCTGGATAAAGAAATGTAATGTAATAATTCTGTGATGAGGCAAAAAAAAAAAAAAAACCACAACAAGCATTTGGTGACAACAAGCAATTTCTACCACACACAGGGCATATGATTAATATAAAATGCAAAATGATAACCAGAAAATAAGGCTATAGAATAATATCAATTATAAATATAGACACAAAATTTCTGAATAAACCAAAAGCAAAAGGAACATAGCAATGGATGGATTCCAAAATAGGATGTTTTGAGGTTGAATAAAATAATTGAAAGAATAATAGTGGTTGTGGGGTAATGTTGCTGAAGGAGCTTTATTTTGCCAAATATTAACACTTTAATAAAAAGATAAATAGAACATTGATTTAAAAATTTAAAAACCACAAACTTACCTCAGATTTAATGTGTGACTCAATTGCTATTTTAGTTCAGGTAGAAAATATCTTATTGAACCTAGACTGGCGATTCATTTCTTATATGATATTATACATGTTTCCATGCCATTCCCCCAAATAATTCCATCCTCTCCCCCTCCCACAGAATCCAAAAGACTGTTCTATACATCATCAATTATAACCAGAATACCGCTCTGGTGGAGGGGGCGGGTGTTGATAACAGGGAAGGCTGCATACATGGGAACAGGAGGTACATGGAAAATCTCTACATATTCCTCTCAAATTCTGTCAATCTAAAACTGCTAAAAAAAATAAAGTATCTTAAAAAATGAAAAAAAGAAAATATCTTATTTAGTAATGTTGTCATAGTTGTTATCCATCATACCCTAATATAATTAGACACCTATTTCACAACAAGTACAAACATGAATTCCAATGATTATAGATACAAATGTAAAAAAATTTAAAACTAAGTGTAAGAAAGCATATCTAGGGAACTATTTTTAAATTCAAAGGTGAAGTAGACCTTTATCTCAGTGGATAAAGAGATTTATTGTTTGAAGAAAATAAATTATGTATGAACATGTAAAAACTAAAACTTTTACATGGCAAAAGATACCATAAATAAAGACAAGAACAGCAACAACAGCAACAACAACAAAAAAAAACAGAAAAAACACCTACTACATAGACTATGAATGTCAATAGACATGAAATGTGAAATGCTCTAAAACGGATTAAAGGCCACAGAAAACAAGCTGAAAGAAAAAACTGGCTGAGGATATGCCCTTTGCAAAAGATCAAATGCAAAGAACAATCTAATATGTGGAAATATGTGAAAAGATGTTAACATTGCCTAGTGGCAGTGTGATGCAAATTGAAATAAAAATGAAATAGCCCTATTGTAGTACCCTATAACATTGCAGGCTCAGTGCAGTGGACACTCCTGGCTGGTAGAGTTGTGAAGTGTTAGTGCATATCCAGAAAACAATTTGGTGACATCAATTAAAATTAGAAAAATACAAACACTTTACAGTGCTACTTCTGAGAATCAGAAAGAAATGCCAAAGAAATAAAAACATTTAAATTCCACAGTATGTACTCAAAAATATTTACTATAGCATTTTTGTACTGGTTAAAAAATGGAAGTAAAGAGAGCCTAGATGTAAAAGAATGGTTTGAGAAACTGTGGCACATTTATAAGAGAATTTTATGCTGATATACACAAAAATAATGAATTAGAGCTGGCTATTTGAGGTGTAGTATGTTTTATATAAATTATTCATGAATGAAAAGCAAACAGAAGTATATAATATATACAGGTTTTACACAAAGATGGAAAACTTCTATTTACCATATATATATATGTATATGCATATGTGTACATAAGTTTGAATGTGAATCTATAAACCCAGAGAAAGCTAAGAAATATACACTCTGTGGCTAACATGGATTATCTTGAGTAGGAGAATAAGCAGGAGAAGATGTGGAAAGGCTGGCAAGCCAAAAAATCCCCAGGAAATAAATTGTAATATTATGTGATACCATTCAAGTGTTTGTATAAAATGATGTCTGAATAAAAGAACATAAACATGTAAAAATAGTTCAAAAACACTACTACACAGAAATTAAATTGACTCTCCTTGGTTAAGAAAAAAATTTTCTCAGAAGTATTCTCTAGATTATTAGAGATAAAAAGTCATCCATTTATTTTTTTCAACATGTAATTCTTCCCTTTCCTGATTCTAATCCCGTCTTTCAAGCCATGTTGGTTTTGAATCCTAGATCTCAACAGAGCAACATGGAAGAATAATGAGTGGTAACTAACTTTCTTCCATTTGGGAGTCACAGTATGCTGGGGCAAGAGAAAACATGCTGGTTTTAGAGAGGTAGGAGGTTCATAATTCTCCAGGTCTTTCAAATTCTTCACCATGACATTATTCTGCTATTCCATCATGTTGAGATGATGTAATTCCCAGATCAACATCCATTTCTCCCATAAGCAACCTGCTGTGGTAGTGAAGTCACTGAATCACCCTCTAAAGTTTGTTTTGAATAGTGNAGACCAAAGGGCTCTCAAGAGTCTTCTCCAACACCACAGTTCAAAAGCATCTATTCTTCGGTGCTCAGCTTTCTTCACAGTCCAACTCTCATATCCATACACAACTACTGGAAAAGCCATAGCCTTCACTAGATGGACTTTTGTTGACAAAGTAATGTCTCTGCTTTTTTAATATGCTCTCTAGGTTGGTCATAACTTTCCTTCCAAGGAATAAGCATCTTTTAATTTCATGGCTGTAATCACCATCTGCAGTGATTTTGGAGCCCAGAAAAATAAAGTCAGCCACTGTTTCCACTGTTTTCCCATCTATTTGCCATGAAGTGATGGGGCCAGATGCCATGATATTAGTTTTCTGAATGTTGAGCTTTAAGTTAACTTTAGTATATGAATTATATCTCAGCAAAGTTTTTTTAAGGGAAAAATAAAAACACTATCCAAAGAATAGATTAATGAATAGCAGAAATAAAAAATAAATGCTGAGTAGCATGTAGGATGCCTTAAAAATTATTCAAATCTTTCTGAGCTTTGTGAGCTCTGTGATTTACACACAACTAAAGAACCTAAATATATTTGCATGCCCTAAAAATTTAGATGTAATTTCTAAGGTATAGACTTACTTGATGGACAGTGCCATTTCTTCTCTAGTGTCTAAAAAATCTATTCTTCGTTTATCCACATTTTTTGCTTAAATGTTTGAATTTTCCCTCATCTCTTCATTCTCATTGCCTTTGAAAGTGAAAATAAAAGTGAAAGTTGCTCAGTCATGTCTGACTCTTTGTGACTCCATGGACTATACAGTCTATGGAATTCTCCAAGACAGAATACTGGAGTGGGCAGCCTTTACCTTCCCCAGGGGATCTTCCCAACTTTCCTGACCCAGGAATAGAACCAAGATCTCCTGTGTTGCCAGAAGATTCTTTACCAACTGAGCTATCAGGAAGCCCCATCATTGCCTTTGTGTCTCATAATTGATTGGTACACAACAAATTCACAAAGACAGCTATTAAATATTAAGAATGTTAAATTTAGAAATAATTTTACAATTTGGATTTGAGAAGTCTTACATCTGAGTTACTTTTAAAACAATTACATCCTCATTATTATTAACAAGGGCACTCCAGGGAAAAATTGTAGCTAATGTTTAGAACAAAAGTTTTGGCACACAATATGAATGTCAGGTCACAAAATATTTGTTTCTGCTCCTAACATTTTGCCATAATTTACTAAGTTCTAATAAAACTCCTATAAGCTATTCAACTTTTCACTCCTTTTACCTGAAACAATGATGGACCACTTTAAATATATTTAACTAATATTTAATGATGTTTTAAATCTAAGTGCTCAGTAATCACATGCTAATTCAATTCTTTTTTCAACTCATTTCCAAATGACCACTACTGTTCCATTCATATATACTGCTTTAAGTTCGCTAAAATTCATATTCTCTGTCTTCTATGCATATGGGAGAAATAGGTACACATTTTATAGGCACTTGTAAAAGTCATTTTAATTGCCTCTGTGTGCCTAGTGAGTTGACAGTGCATAGTTATTTTTTTTTAATCAGTACCTTTTGGACACCAACAACCCTTTGTTGAATGATAACAACCTAAAATGCAAATCCATTCTCTTATTAGGAATATATATGCCATGTTTGATGTCACCCTAACAACTAATTTAGCTGGCAAGAAGTCACTTCAGAATATTAACTTATTTTGATTTTACAACCATAACATTTTGTCTAAATTCACTGTGTTCTGAAAGCATGTTTCTTTGTCAGAGACAACAAATCCTGAGGGGAAAATAATCTAGCAGTCAGTTAGGGCATGAAAAGTCATTAAATTCTCACAAAAGCAGGCACAAAGGTGTCAGTAAAGGTCAAAAGTGTCTGAGAATTTTTGACAGAGAGAGGAACGGGCAGGGACTGAGATAAATCTGGGAGAAGCAAATTTAAATTCTAAGCCAGAAAATGGAGACAGGAGTAGGACAGCTAGGGAGAACTGGATTAGCCTTAGAATAGGTAGGGGTCTAGATCCTTTTATGGAAGAAACTGTGTTAAGGGACTCAAGTTCTGCCTGCAAGGAATCTCCTAAATTGAGGTCCTTTGTCCTCCATAGAGAATATAGATCATAATGCCTAAAATGCTTGGAAATTTTTGCGTAGAAAGTGACAAACTATATAAGACAACAGAATTTTAAATGTCAAGAAATTGCAAGCAAATGAGGAAAAATAGTGAGAGCAAATCATGAAGCTTTGTGTCAAACTCATCTAGGAAACTGTGTCAAGTACCAGAAGCATAAAAACCAATGAGGGGAAAAAAGATGAAGAGAAGTGATTATACTTTTTAAGAGATTAAAATGAATAAATGGCAAAGTGCAATCTATTTTAAAGTCTAGAAATTTGATACAGGGAAGTTGTGTATTCTATGATGTCATTTAATAATATTTGTTTCTCACACCTATGATATAAAGAAAATCCCATGGACAGAGGACCCTGGCGGACTACGGTCCATGGGGTTGCAAAGAGTCAAACATGACTGTAGTGACTTAGCAAGTGAGATTCAAAGAAAACTCTAGTGACCCATTTTTATTAGGACATGACTTTTAAACTATTTTCAGGATCAGTAAATTATTTGTATTTATGTCACCAAAATGTTTTGCTCAGTTGTCCTTGCATGTCCTTTAAGGGAGTTGGCCAGAGTTTCAATTCAACCTGGAGTCCAGAATTACTAGGACTCTTATGTTTATACTATTTGATCAGCAATTTTTAAACTGTTAATGATCGTTATTCAGTTCAGTTCAGTCATTCAGTCGTGTCCGACTCTTTGCAATCCCATGAATTGCAGCACACCAGGCTGGATCATCGAAAAAGCAAGAGAGTTCCAGAAAAACATCTATTTCAGCTTTATTGACTATACCAAAGTCTTTGACTGTGTGGATCACAATAAACTTTGGAAAATTATGAAAGAGATGGGAATACCAGACCACTTGACCTGCCTCTTGAGAAACCTATATGCAGGTCAGGAAGCAACAGTTAGAACTGGACATGGAACAACAGACTGGTTCCATATAGGAAAAGGAGTACATCAAGGCTGTATATTGTCACCCTGCTTATTTAATTTCTATGCAGAGTACATCATGAGAAACACTGGGCTGGAAGAAATGCAAGCTGGAATCAAGATTGCTGGAAGAAATATCAATAACCTCAGATATTCAGATGACACCACCCCTGTGGCAGAAAAAGAAGAGGAACTAAAAAGCCTTTTGATGAAAGTGAAAGAGGAGAGTGAAAAAGTTGGCTTAAAGCTCAACATTCAGAAAACGAAGATGATGGCATCTGGTCCCACCACTTCATGGGAAATAGATGGGGAAACAGTGCAAACAGTGTCAGACTTTATTTTTGGGGGCTCCAAAATTACTGCAGATGGTGACTGCAGCCATGAAAGTAAAAGACCCTTACTCCTTGGAAGAAAAGTTATGACCAACCTAGATAGCATAGTCAAAAGCAGAGACATTACTTTGCCAACAAAGGTCCGTCTAGTCAAGGCTATGGTTTTTCCAATAGTTATGTATGGATGTGAGAGTGGACTATAAAGAAAGCTGAGTGGCAAAGAATTGATGCTTTTGAATAGTGGTGTTGGAGAAGATTTTTGAGAGTCCCTTGGACAACAAGGAGATCCAGCCAGTCCATCNGTTGGTTTTGAATCCTAGATCTCAACAGAGCAACATGGAAGAATAATGAGTGGTAACTAACTTTCTTCCATTTGGGAGTCACAGTATGCTGGGGCAAGAGAAAACATGCTGGTTTTAGAGAGGTAGGAGGTTCATAATTCTCCAGGTCTTTCAAATTCTTCACCATGACATTATTCTGCTATTCCATCATGTTGAGATGATGTAATTCCCAGATCAACATCCATTTCTCCCATAAGCAACCTGCTGTGGTAGTGAAGTCACTGAATCACCCTCTAAAGTTTGTTTTGAATAGTGTCTGTTCAACATTTATAAAAGGCCATGTATTTGTTCAGCATAGGGAAAGTCCCTGAACTTAATTCTGTACCTGAAGGTCAAAAATCAAGAAGTGTATTTTTGATGTTGAGTTGTACAAGGTGTTTATATATGTTGGATACTAATCCCTTGTCAGTCATATCATTTGCAAATATTTTCACCCAACAACCTTATCTAAAAAACGTACAGATAAGCTAGACATTTTTCAAAGAGGAAATGTAGGTGGCCAAAAGGCACATGAAAGGATGTCCAACATCACTAATTATTAGAGAAGTGCAAATCAAGGCAATATTACCTCACACCTGTCAGGATGGCTATCATCAAAAAGTCTACAAGCGAAAAACCTTAGGGAGGATGTGGAGAAAAGGGACACCCTGTACACTGTTTTTAGAAAAGTGAATTGGTTTAGCCACCATAAGAAACAGTACAGAGATTTCTCCAAAAAACTAATAGAACTACCATATGACTCAGAAATTTCCACTCCTGAGTATATAGCCAAAAAACCCCTAAAACACAAATTTAACAAGACACATGCACCCCAATGTTCAGAGCAGCATTATTTACATTTGCCAAGACATGGAAATAACCTAAAAGTCCATCAACAGATGAATGAATATAGAAGATGTGTGTGTGTGTGTATACATATATATATATACACACATACACATATACATACAATGGAATACTACTCAGTCGTGAAAAGAACAAAATTTTGCCATTTGTAGCAACATATATTCACTTGGAAGGCATAATACTAAGTGAAATAACTCAGAAAAAGAGAAATACTGTATGAGATCACTTATATGAGGGGTATAAAAAATTCAAGAATGTACTGAACATAACAAAAAAGAAGCAGACTCGGAGACATAGAGAAAAATCTAGTGGTTACTGGGNGAAGGCATAATACTAAGTGAAATAACTCAGAAAAAGAGAAATACGGTATGAGATCACTTATATGAGGGGTATAAAAAATTCAAGAACGTACTGAACATAACAAAAAAGAAGCAGACTCGGAGACATAGAGAAAAATCTAGTGGTTACTGGGGTGGAGGAGGAGCAACATAAGGGGTGGGGAGTGAAAGGTACAAACTATTAGTTGTGCAAGATAGGCTCAAGGATATATTGTATAAAACAGGGAATATATTCAACATTTTGTGATAACTATAAATGGAAAGTAACCTTTATAACTGTATAAAAATTTAAAAATCAAGAAATAAAATAATTGTCTTAACAATAGAAGTTCCTGTGGCCTTGGCATTCCTTTTTCTCTTGTACTAGCTTAATGTTAGCAAATTTCCCCTACCACAGGGCTTAGTACAGTGTCCATGATCTCAGGCGACAGGCCTTAAAATACAAGTGGCAATTGCATATTATGAGTAGTAACGATGGACAAATGACTGACTTCACTGTACCTATCCTAGCACAATTGTAAATCCTAAATATCCTCATTTCCCTGAGAGTTGTTGTCTACAGATCAATTTCCCAGCTCTAATTTTAAAACTAATTAGTTTTCTTTGAATGAAACAGAAACTGACTGAAGATAGCTTAATTAAAGGGAGAAAAATACATTTTTGGAAAAAAGGACAGTTCACAAAATAAAAGAGGAAGCAGGGCAATTACTATCTTTTCCAAAATCTTAACCAAATATCTATATCCAAATACTTTCACCATTTATCTGTTGCATTTCACCCAAATTTCTGTTGCTTGAAGCTCACTTTTTATACCTGTATCAATACCATTCTTTGTTTGTAAGCAACTAATCCAATAGAAAATATAATTACAGAAAGTACTTGTGAGCCTCATAGACTTAGTGGAAGCAGCACTTCAGTGATTGAAAGTATGCACGCAACTCAAACTGCATGGTTTGACTCCAGCTCCACCATTTCCTTCCTCTGAATTGCTGGACAGTATAGAAGCATCCTGAGTCTCATTTCCTCACCAGTAAAGGAAAGCTAACAATAAATGCATCTCCTTAAGTATGATAATAAAAGATAACATAATAAAAGTTAGGTGTCCGACTCTTTGCAACCCTATGGACTGTGACCCACCAGGCTCCTCTGTCCATGGGATTTTTCCGGCAAGGATACTTGAGTGGATTGCCATTTCCTCCTCCAGGAGATCTTCCTGACCCAGGGATAGAACTGACGTCTCCTGTGTATCCTGCATTGCAGGCTGATTCTTTACTGCTGAGCCACCAGGGAAGCTCCATTGAGCAAGAATGTTATTAATAACTTTCTATTGCTGCCATAAAACACATGACCACAAACTCAAATGACACAAATATATTTTCTGATAAGCTTTTTAGGTCAGAATATGGGTGGGCTCAACTGATTTTTTGATGTGGGTCACACAAGGCCAAAATCAAGTCAGCAGGCCTTACCTGGACGTTGGAAGAGACACCAGGCTGTCGGCAGAATTCAGTTCATGAATTCCATGGACTGAAGTTCCTATTTCTTTCCTGGTTTTGGCTGGGAGTTGTTTTCAGCTTTAGGAATCACCCACAGTCTCTGGCTCACAGACCCATGCCAGCAATGGTGGTTTGAGTCTTTGTGATGTCTATATTACCTTAAAAGACCTTTCTTTTCTGCCTCATCATAACTGCCTACAGCTGGAGAAGTTTCTCTGCGTTCAAGGATTCATGTGATTAGGTTGAGCCACCTGGATAATCTACAATACCCAAGCCCTTTTAAGGTCTATAACCTTGTTCATCTGTCCAGTCCTTTTTGCCATATAACACATTCACAAGTTCCAGGGATTATGAGATCGTCTTCGAGGGGCCAGTCTGTCTATCCCAGGTACTTACTGTACTTTGTGACATGAGTTAAGAAATGTAACAAATTGGCTACTATTACCATATCTATTAAAAACATGACCTCAGGAAGGATAAGTGCCAGGAGAACAGGGTTTCACAGTCTCTTTAGGCACTATAGTCAGATTTTCTTCTGAATGATGGGTGTGTTCTTGTTGTTTGTTCCTGCTCAATATTTGAATTTCCTACAGAAAGATTCTAAGTAACATCACTTGGGTTTTTCTTTCACTCCTTGCCTGAATGCACTGTCAGAAGAAAAGAATAAAATAGTTGGTTTATCCTGGGTTATAGGATCATCTCACTCTATGGCTGTATAAATTTGAGAAAATCAGTTTTCCAAGGGATTTGGAGTATAATTATTCAAAGACACATGAAGGAGGAATAACATGAGCAACAAATGTTCACAAAATATGAATATTAAATCAACATTTTAACAAAATAATCCTGTAAAAAAGAGAATTATCTGATTCATTTCTCCTTTGCCAAATAAGACTAAACCTGAATCATCTCAAGAGTTTCCTATCCTTTTCGGAAACATTTCCAAGGAAATAATTGCTTTATGTTCCCTGTAACATCTGGCAGCCTGGACAATCAAGAAACTCTCCTTAAAGTCCATTGTTTGACCATGTAGCACAGTAGTTCAACTTCTCTTTCATAATCATTTTGTGTGTACTACAAAAGAGAATGGAAGTATTTTCTAAACACTCTTCCCATAGCTGCCTTCACCTCCTTGTTCTGCAGGCTATAGATGAGAGGATTCAGCATAGGAGTGATCACACTATATTGCAAGGAGAAGACCATCTCCAGGGCAGAACCTGAGGCTGGCAACAGATAGCTGAGGAAACCTGAGCCATAAAACAAGATCACAGTAGTGAGGTGGGAGGAGCAGGTCGAGAAGGCCTTACTTCTGCCCGAAGCGGAGCTGATGCTTAGGACAGTGGAGACAATGCGGGCATAGGAAGAAGCAATCATCACAAAGGTTCCAAAAAAATGCAGGACAGAAGAGCAAAGCAGGAGCGTGAAATTGGTGGAGGTATCAGAGCAAGACAGAGGGAAGAGAGAAGACAGCTCGCAGCTGAAGTGGGGAATAGTTTGGTCCTCACAATAGTCTAAATTGACCGCCAGGAGGGTGTTGATGAGAGCATCCACAAAGGCCAGGCCCCAGGAGCCCCACACCAGCCCAGCACAGAGCTGGTTGCTCATCACCTGGCCGTAAAGCAGAGGGGAGCTGGTGGCTACGTAGCGGTCATAGGCCATCACAGCCAGCAGACAGGCCTCAGTGCCCCCGGTAGTAAACACAAAGAAGGCCTGAGCCAGGCAGCTCTCTACAAAGATGGTTTTACTTTCAGAAAGTAGATTTTCCAGCATCTTGGGGACTGTGACGGATGAATGGCAGAGATCCAGAAAGGAGAGCTGTCTCAAAAAGAAGTACATGGGTGTGTGGAGGTGAAAATCAGCCCATATCATCAGCAGCATCAAGAAATTCCCCATCAGAGTGAGGAGGTAAATCAGAAGGAACAGCACAAAGAGTACAGCCTGAATATGTGGGTCAATAGATAGTCCAAGGAGAATGAACTCATTGACAGCACTATGGTTTTTCATTATCATATAGAGAAGTGTTCTTTCTGGAAAACAAAAAAAGAATATCCACATCAGAAGTCCTTTAATGCTTCTCCATTACCCCAGCACCTAGATCTTACTCTGCATAAATGTTTTCTTCATTATTGTCCCACAGTCCATATTCAGATACTTAAAAGCTCACTTCCCAGTCATTATCATACCATAAATGTTTTAAATCAACCACATTACTATTTTTTTATTAAAATCTTTTTTTGAACTACAGTACTTTTATATGGCTCATAGTGATACATTTGAAAAGGAAAGTCTACTGACATTAGAGGAGGATGAAGAAAAATTTCAAGAGTAAATTACTTGAGAAACAGAGCATTAAATCTAGGTGAAAAGGACTTAGGAAGAAGCAGGGGCACTTTGTCTATTCTATATCTAGGAGGGAAGGTCATAAGTGGAGGAAGTTAAGGGACTTTCCATTCGATTGCTTCCATTTGTTTTCAATAAAGTATAAATGAATTCATTGGTTATACATGTGAATGTCTGTGAGCATGCCTATAGGCACACAAGAAAGTATAAAGACATGATAATAATGAAATTAACTGTTCAATCATGAAGTATAGGTGAAAGTGAAGTTTAAGAAACCACTAGACGGTAGGAGAACAATGTAATAAGAAGGGAATTTAGAGACTGAATATGAAATTATATTGCTTTGGATTTTTCTTGTTTTAAATCTCTCAGTTTACTTAGTGGCATCATTTATCATTTAGTTTTAAAATATGTCTTCCCTGGTGGCTCAGATGGTAAAGCGTCTGCCTGCGATGCAGGAGACCTGGGTTTGATCCCTGGGTTGGGAAGATCTCCTGGAGAAGGAAACGGCAACCCACTCCAGTAGTCTTGCTTATCATTTAGTTTTAGACTATATTAATACAATTACAGAAAAAATTAAAATAACAGTAGCCTAGATTATCATGCCCAGTGATATTTTAGGTGGGTTTTTGTAGGCAAACCTATGACTACAGGGAGTCATGAGAAGCTGTTTCCCAGTAACAGAACAATGCTCTGGACAGATACACCATTCTCATCCTAAAACCAATATATCCAAAAATATATATAGTCACCACATGTGTCTAAGTCATTTTGGCAAGTTTTAAGGTTCCGTGTGGTTAGTTAAACTCTATTCTCACACTTTAAATAAGACTTGTGTGTGTATCCCTTTGATAGTGTATATATGGGGGTCAGTATATAGAAGTGCTGAGTCTCAATATAACTATTCAGTACTCCAGACTCAATCTTGAGACTCATCCTGGCCTTTGATGTTCTAATTCAACACTAGTTCACTTAGTTCACCATTTCTGAAGACTCAGAAACCTATCCTTTTGTCCATTCATTGAAATAGCTGAGTTTCCCTGCCCACCTGAGGAACAATACCCACTTACCTGAATTCTCAGTTAGTTGTACACTGGTGTGTACCAGATCCAGTAAGCGATAAAACTGTTTAGCTTGTGAAGTCAACAATGAGAATACTTCTGTGGGGAAGAAATAGAAAATCATATTGAAAGTTAACACTTAGGATGGAAATTCAACACTAATAAGTGACAAAATGTGGACCATATCTGGACACCTGTTGACAGAAACTTGGCCTCAGGATAAGGGAGATAATTTCTTAAATTCTTCTTCTTTCACTCGTTGTGTACAGCAACATTGTGCATGGGGGCTCCCAGTGCTCATTCTGAAATTAACCCAGGGCAAAGCAACTTGGAAGGGAACTCAAGTGTTCACAGTAGCCAGGGACAAGGCTTTCTCTTCCTCTTGGTTACCAACAAACACAGTTCAACTAACTAGATTCAGAGATCCCACGAATTGTAGAGAGAAACTCAACTTTGCCTCAAGGCAAAATTAACTTTCTTATCGCTGTGATAAAAGTTCATGCTAGGGGTTTGATTTCATAGCAAGTTTTTTCTTTCAGGTTATTTTGAGATTCTCAGAGCAATCTTTCAAAAATATAATTAAGGGGTGATGTTAGCAAGATGGAAGGCTAGGAGGTCCCAGCCTTCATCGTCTCCAGAGATGCACTAATTTAACAACCATCTATGGATTAAAAATACGTTTATGAAAGATTTAGAAGCCGGGTAAGAGACTATAGCACACTGGTGGAACATAGACATGAGAAAAGACACAATTGAAAGGGTAGGAATAAAGTTTTACTTTACCTATGTCACCCCTTTCACAACTCAGCACAGAAGAGCATGCAAAAACCCACCTTTGGTCTGAGTTCTTCTATGGGGGAAAGAGAGAAGAAGCACACTAGCAGATGCCAGCACCAGGTGTACTTGCCATGGACCCCAGCACCGAGCCTGCTCACTAATGGTTCCAGAAACCAGGCCCAGCCACAACCCCCTAGAGCAGGTCTGCCTGTGAACCTTGGCATCAGGCCTACCCATCTACAGACCTTAGGAATTGGCAAGCCCATGTGCAAACCTGGCACCAAGCCTGCCTGCTAGTGACCCCCAGCATAAGGCTGGCACACACACCTCATCAGCTCCTGCTCATGGTCCCCACCAACCAGCCCACACAGATCTCAGGCAAAATTAACTGGTAAAGAACTTTCTTTGCTGAAGTCAGACTATAAAGACTCAAAGAAGTGACTCCTCCTTGAAAAGTACAGATACTACTCCAAGGTTACAAGAATCAAGAGGAATCAGGGAAACATAACACCAACAAAGAACAAAAATAAAACTCTAGTACCTGACCCTTTGTTAGNTAAAGACTCAAAGAAGTGACTCCTCCTTGAAAGGTACAGATACTACTCCAAGGTTACAAGAATCAAGAGGAATCAGGGAAACATAACACCAACAAAGAACAAAAATAAAACTCTAGTACCTGACCCTTTGTTAGGATTCAAAATAATGCTAAGAATTCAAAATAATTGTCTTAAAGGAACTCAGTGAACTGTAACAGAACACAGATAACTGAACAAAATCAGGAGAGGAATACATGAGCAAATTAAGAAGTTCAATAAAGAGATAGAAATTATAAAAAAGGACCAACCAAATATTTTTGAACTGTAGAATACAATGACTGAACTTAAAATTAAATAGAGCTTCAACAGCAGACTTAACCAAGTAGAAAAAAATAATCTGTGAACTTGAATATAAATCAATTTAAATTATCCAATCAGAGGAATAAAAAAAAGAAAAAGAAAAACGGTGAAGAAAGTCTATGGCACATATGAGATTCCATCAAGCAAATCAATATACACATCAATGGTGTTCCAGAAGAAGAGAAAGAAAAATGGGCAGAAATGTTACTTAAATAATTGTTGAAAACACCCAAATTTGAGGAAGGAAATGGACATCCAGATTCATGATGCGCAACAAATTTCAAACAGGTTGAATACAAAGAGGTCTACACAGACACATTATAATCAAAA
>SJYW01004841.1:5486-16343 GCA_006410735.1 Raphicerus campestris
AGGAAGCAACAGTTAGAACTGGACATGGAACAACAGACTGGTTCCAAATAGGAAAAGGAGTACGTCAAGGCTGTATATTGTCACCCTGCTTATTTAACTTATATGCAGAGTACATCATGAGAAACGCTGGCTAGAAAAAGCACAAGCAGGAATCAAGATTGCCGGGAGAATTATCAGTCACCTCAGATATGCAGATGACACCACCCTTATGGCAGAAAGTGAAGAGGAACTAAAAAGCCTCTTGATGAAAGTGAAAGAGGAGAGTGAAAAAGTTAGCATAAAGCCCAACATTCAGAAAACGAAGATCATGGCGTCTGGTCCCATCACTTCATGGGAAATAGATGAGGAAACAGTGGAAACAGTGTCAGACTTTATTTTTTTTGGTTCCAAAATCACTGCAGATGGTGACTGCAGCCATGAAATTAAAAGACGCTTTCTCCTTGGAAGAAAAGTTATGACCAACCTAGATAGCATATTCAAAAGTAGAGACATTACTTTGCTGACTAAGGTCCGTCTAGTCAAGGCTACGGTTTTTCCTGTGGTCATGTATGGATGTGAGAGTTGGACTGTGAAGAAGGCTGAGCACTGAAGAATTGATGCTTTTGAACTGTGGTGTTGGAGAAGACTTGAGAGTCCCTTGGACTGCAAGGAGATCTAACCAGTCCATTCTGAAGGAGATCAGCCCTGGGATTTCTTTGGAAGGAATGATGCTAAAGCTGAAACTCCAGTACTTTGGCCACACCATGCGAAGGGTTGACTCATTGGAAAAGCCTCTGATGCAGGGAGGGATTGGGGTCAGGAGGAGAAGGGGACGGCAGAGGATGAGATGGCTGGATGGCATCACTGACTCGATGGACGTGAGTCTGAGTGAACTCCGGGAGTTGGTGATGAACAGGGAGGCCTGGCGTGCTGCGATTCATGGGGTCGCAGAGTCGGACACGACTGAGCGACTGAACTGAACTGAGTCTATATTTCTCATTTACACGCTCTAGAAGCAGTCTCCGTAGATTCACTCTTCTGCCATGGCGATTTGGAGAATACCCAAGACTAGGTGCTCAGTGCGCGCGCACCCTTTCCGTCCCTCCTCTCCCTCGCAGCGCAGCGCCTTGGCTCGTCTCCTGGCGCTCCCTCCGGATTCCTGCAGCCCCTGCTGGGATTGTCAGTTTCTCTGGTGACTGGCAGGCTGTGACCGTCCACACTGCGGAAGCAAGAGCAGAGCAGAAACTCCCCTCTCTCCTCAGAGCCGCCTCAGCTGCCCTCCCTGCCCGACTGAAGACTTTCTCACCTCTCCTCCCACCCCCACCCCTCCACAGCCCCACATAACACTTTCTGAGTCTTCAGACTCCCCAGGGATTTCTCATAGTGTTTTATTTATTTTTAGTCGTTCGTTCCTCAAATCCAAGTTTCCCTCCAGTTCCTATAGTTTCTCTATGGTTGATTTTCGGAAGCAGCCAGTGGCCAGTGTAGTTTGTCATTTTGACAGGGTGAGAGAATGGTTTATAGGATGAGCAGGTGTACCATAAAGGGGGAGAATTAGAGACGGCAGATGTATGAGTCGTAAGGACAGAGAGGCTACCAGTGCACACCAAGAGGTGCTTTCTTATGCCCTTAATTCTTAACGTTTAATTTATCTATCTGTCTACCTCACTGTGCATTTGTATTTATGTATGTATGCATATATATGTGACTTTAAAAGTAAAATAATGCTTTCAAGCTTATGATGGAAACAGGAGTCTTCACCCCTTCTTACTCTAAACTTCTGCTCCCTCAAGGCAACATACTTCGACCTTTAAAAAAAATGTTGCTTCTGGTGTTTATTTCCACATTCCGAGTAACATGCTTATGTTCCTGTTTCTTGATTTTTTAGATACTATCTTTGGTTTATGAATATATAAAATGGGGGCTTGGTATTCACTGTATTTTCCCTTCCAACGAGTTCTCTTCCCCTTCTTGCTCCAGCTCCTAATATAGTTACATCACGGCTTCCATTAGTAATACTGAATGTTTATACTATCATGCCCATGCAAACAGTATTCACAGTTAAGACCTGTAGCATACTAAGATTATATTTCCTACCTTATATAACCTTATATTTTCATAGAGTTAATACTAGCCTCTCCCCATCCCCACCTCCCACTCTTTTTAGCCAGTCCTGGTTTTCTAATAAGAGTTGTTGGGTGGTTTCAATTGACCTACCTGATTCTTCCCCTCCCCTTTCATATCCTAGCTCCATCTTCCTGCTCACAGCAGAGTGCTGGTTAAACCTTCCGTTTATCATCATCTTGAAACTTCCCTCGCCCACCTCCCTGTGTTAGAGCTTCTGCTTCTTAGTTCTGTTTCTCCCTATTTCTTGATTCACTCCTTTATATGATGAAGAAACTAATATTTCCTGGTTGCTTCCTAAAAACGTGTCCGTGAGGGGTAAAAACTCATGTTGGGTGTTACTCAGACTGCCCCACATTTCTAAACACCCCTTTCCCATTGTTTTAGTCGTTTTCCCACATTATAAATTCCACATTCTTAAAGAAGGACATTTCCCAGGTCATTTTCTAGCTGTTGGATTTCAGACATATGGTTTTGATTACACTTGTCAGCTGCATCTGTGTGCGAGTCAGGGTCTGGGTCTGGAGCTGGATTACTTGTGAAGGAGGCAGGGCCTGAGGTGTCTGCTTGACAGGTGCAGGTCTCGGTGAGGCCGCACAACTGAGTGTGAGGATCCAAAGTGGGGGCAGAGGCAGAGGAAGGACCTGGAGCTAGTGACTGCAGCCTCCTGGCTCGGTGGTTTCAGTCAGAAGCAGTGACTCCCTCGCTAGGCAGCTCTTTGCCTTGCTGTTGGGGTGTCACTTCTGGAAACACAGTCCATTTCCTTCCCTTTAGTCTGTGGACTCTATCTCATAACTAGTTCTTTAGCTTAAACTGGTCTTTCAGTTTGCTGTGCTGTGCTTAGTCACTCAGTCATGTCTGACTCTTTGTGACATTATGGACTGTAGCCCACAGGTTCCTCTGTCCATGGGATTCTGCAGGCAAGAATAATGGAGTGGGTTGCCATGCCCTCTTCCAAGGGATCTTTCCAACCTGGGGNTTAGTCACTCAGTCATGTCTGACTCTTTGTGACATTATGGACTGTAGCCCACAGGTTCCTCTGTCCATGGGATTCTGCAGGCAAGAATAATGGAGTGGGTTGCCATGCCCTCTTCCAAGGGATCTTTCCAACCTGGGAATTGAGCCCAGGTCTCCCGCATTGCAGGCAGATTCTTTACTATTTGAGGCACCAGGGAAGCCCCTCAGTCTGTTGCTGCTGCTGCTGTCACTTCAGTCGTGTCCGACTCTGTGTGATCCCATAGATGGCAGCCCACCAGGCTCCCTCATCCCTAGGATTCTCCAGGCAAGAACACTGGAGTAGGTTGCCATTTCCTTCTTCAATGCATGAAAGTGAAAAGTGAAAGTAAAGTCGCTCAGTCGTGTCCGACTCTTAGCGATCCCATGGACTGCAGCCCACCAGGCTCCTCCGTCCGTGGGATTTTTCCAGGCAAGAGTCCTGGAGTGGGGTGCCATTGCCTTCTCTGCCTCAGTCTGTTAGGACCACTATAATAGAGTACCATGGACTGGGTGGCTTAAAACCAGCACGTGTTTATTCCTCACTGTCCTGGAGGCTGGAAATACAAGATTAGGGAGCCAATGTGTTCTGTTTGGTGCAGACCCAGGGTCCATCCCTGGGTTGGGAAGATCCCCTGGAGAAGGGAATGGCTACCCACTCCAGTATTCTTGCCAAGAGAATTCCATGGACAGAGGAGCCTGGTGGACTACAGTCCATGGGGTTGCAAAAATTTGGACAGGACTGAGTGACTAAACCCAAATGTATGCATTTTTAGCGCAATGAAATGAATCCCAGGAAGCCTTTCAAAATTCTCACATTTAACTGTTATTCACTTTTTCAAGAAAACATTACACATAGNACCAGCACGTGTTTATTCCTCACTGTCCTGGAGGCTGGAAATATAAGATTAGGAAGCCAATGTGTTCTGTTTGGTGCAGACCCAGGGTCCATCCCTGGGTTGGGAAGATCCCCTGGAGAAAGGAATGGCTACCCACTCCAGTATTCTTGCCTAGAGAATTCCATGGACAGAGGAGCCTGGTGGACTACAGTCCATGGGGTTGCAAAAAGTTGGACAGGACTGAGCGACTAAACCCAAATGTATGCATTTTTAGCCCAATGAAATGAATCCCAGGAAGCCTTTCAAAATTCTCACATTTAACTGTTATTCACTTTTTCAAGAAAACATTACACATAGAAGAAGATGACTACCTTTTACCTAAATAGACTTTTTAGGATGTAAGAGTTAGAGATCGCAGAATAGCAGTTATTGGTGAGATGTCCCTGTCTATTTACTCATTTGATGGTAGAATGTGATTCTGGGCTGGGACCTAAGGTATAAGAAGCTTCTATTTCTAAGGAGTGGCTCAGTGGATGAATGAGCAGTCTTTGAGGTTCCTGGAAACCAGCATTCAGAATGGGACTCCTGGCCTCAGAAAATGCTGGGCAGTGAAATCTAAAGAGCTGCATTTGAAAGCCTAGAAAGGTTGATGTGGAACTCATCCACTGAGCCTGGTACTGTGTGATTGGAGTACCCTTCTAGGGAACCTAGAAGTACCATTAGAGGCTGGGCAGGCGGTGCCCTGCAGAGGCCAGCATTAGCTGCTCACTTCACTGTGGATTCTATTTTAAGCACCTTCAGAAATAGCAGCATCAGGCAGAGGAAGCCACTCCAGGCTGTCCAGGCTTGAGCTGCTGCTTCATCTGCCCCCCATGTACCTGCTCACTCTAAGCCAACTGGCTTGTGTAGCTGTGGTGAAATTCTCCAGCCATAAGGGAGTATATTTGGCCCCAAGGTAGCAAAGTAGCAGGACAAAAGCAAACAGGGTTCCCTCCTTAGACTTTTTAGCATCCTGGAATCCTGGAATTTCTGCATGCACAGAAGGGATGAGGGGATCCAAGAGATAAACTAATTTCCTGCTAATATGGACATTGGGGGCTTGAGTGCAGCCTCAGGAACCCTCCTGGGGCAAGATTGGCTATTATTCAACAAACAGCCTTGAAGTAAGATGTGCTGGTTTACACAAATTATATTTTGCTGATGCTATCTCTCAACACCTCTTGACACTAACAGCTCTGTTTACCTGCTATATGGAATATTTGTGTCTCCCCTCACCCCCCAAATTCATATGTTAAAATACTAATCCCAATGTGATGGTATTAGAAGTTGTTGCCTTTTGGAGGTGATTAGTTCATGAGGGTAGAGTCCTCATAAATGGGATTAGTGACCTTATAAAAGGCACTCTAGAGAGCTCTTGCCCCTTCCTCCATGTGAGGACACAGTGAAAAGAAGACTGCTGTCTATGAGCCAGGTGAGCAGGTTCTTACCAGATGCCAAGTGTGGAGGCACTTTGGACTTCCCAGTTTCCAGAAATGTGAGAAATAAATGCTTCTTGTCTAAGCCACCCAGTTCATGGTATTTTTGTTACAGCAAAGCAAGACTCCTGTGCTTTAACCTTTTAAGAAAAATTTGACAGTTGAAGATGAGAGGTTGGGGAGTACAAAATGGGAGAGACTGGACCTGCCATGATTTTCTTTGTCCAAAACTCCACCCCAAGTTGCCCCTGTTGAACCAAGAAAGTTTCCACAACCCACAAAGCTAAATTGGAATCCAATTTGCATATCTATGCTAGCAGAATAAGACATTTTATTAAAGTCTAACAGGTTTAAGTTGGGCATAAGGAACTCTGATCTTATTTTCCCTGAATAGCCAAAAACAAAAACAAACAAACAAAAAAAAACTAAAAAAAAACCCCACAAAAAACAAAACCCAAGCCATAAAACAAAACACCCCAAACAAACAAATACTTGGTGCATAAAAATACTTTAATTTTCATACCAGGGTGAATTACATAGTTTTCACAAACAATGATGAGCCTGATAGGAAACTCAGAGCAGTGTCAACTGCTGAAGATTTTCTGGAAATGAAAAGAGACGAAAAGTCAAACCAGACCACATCTCTGTGACCCTCACTAAATGGCCTGTTTGCTCCATCGCAGCTGTTTTCAAGGTCCCTCACTTAATCCAGAGTAAACTGGACTCACGGATCTTTCAGTCACACACTGTCTTGCCACAGTCACATTTGCACAGACATTGTGTCAGCTGTCCTGATTCCATGGATGTGTGGGGCTATGACTGTGACTAATGAAGGACACATTTGTCCTTTGTAATTAGAGAGAGAGGGCACCAAAGAACAGATCCATATATTAAATAGAAGGTGTACGTTGGAAATGAACAAATGGATTACAATAAGATAAGGGAAGTTACTTAAATTTGATAGTAAGTGGTTATAGCTTAGGGAAATTCGAATATGAGAGGTTATAGTCAAGCATTTTTTTCACGAGAAAAAGCATATCTCTAAAGTAAGCAGAAGTAATCAGAATGTATCAGTTCAAGAGAGAACAAGATATGACATTTGGAAAGGAAAGGTAATCTTAGCAATAATAATGTTCAGCCTCTGTTATTTCTTGAGGCCAGTTCAATAAGCTGTAATGTTGCATTAGCAGTTTCTTGGGAAAAAACCAATCAACAGTTCTTTGCTTTTATCTATGGCTCTATATTCCACATGAATTATTCACTGCTGTGGTTAGTTCCTCATAGTTGCTGCGCCCCCAAAGAATTCTGGGATGTTAAATAACAATGAAAGTAAAATTTGTAATATTTTATTTGTTAACTAAAGCTTTATTTATAAATGATCATCCACTTGTTTTTAACCTAAATTCTTCCTCAAGTTTAGCTATTGATTTCACTCCATTCAAATCTAGAATTTGCTCTAGTCTGGTGTGTTATCTTTTTCAATGCAAAATATCCTAGTCATAGGCAGAGTGATGTTTCCATGTTGCTTGCTAAACTGTTACTTTTCCATAGCCTCGGAATGGTGACTGTGTAATGTGTTACACTGAGAACAAAATCAAGTCTGAGGCAATGTCTTCTAGGTGTTTCTGTTTAATCAAGATGGGTACCAGAACCCTAACATTTGGTCCATTTATCTGTATGAAAATTCTGAGGATCTTTTTAACTAAGGATTTTATAAAGATAATGAAATGATTTTTTTTGAGAATAATTGACACCAAAGCCCTGGAATTAAAACTAATGATCAACTTTGGCATTGATATAGATGACAAACTACAAGCTATCACAAAGTGGAACTTGATTTCATTTTCTAGTTCTTCCTGCTCTGCATGAGTGATTCAGAGTTTTTTCTGTTAGCATCTCTCTCCNTGACACCAAAGCCCTGGAATTAAAACTAATGATCAACTTTGGCATTAATATAGATGACAAACTACAAGCTATCACAAAGTGGAACTTGATCTCATTTTCTAGTTCTTCCTGCTCTGCATGAGTGATTCAGAGAGTTTTTTCTGTTAGCATCTCTCTCCTCCTGAGTTCCGCTCTTCCTCATCCACAGCACATGCTTTTCAATGACCCTGGCTCTCTGTGCTGGAGTGGGCCCATATTGCTCTTTCTCTGGCTCCATGTATCTCAGGACTAAAGTGTGTTTCAAACCTAGGCTATATCAGTTGTTACTGTGCTTGAGTGTGGAATGCTCAGGAAAGTACTGATGTCCCGCTGTGCTGTGTGCCTGGGAGCAACTATGGATTCTATTAATAGGTATGTCCCTCCATCCTTCCTTTCCCAGCCGAGCACTGTCCTGCTTCCCCCCCACTCTCTCCTCCAGCTGTGATGGAGTCCTCTTGCTGTTGACTTGGGTGATGTATAGGATTCTAGTCACTTGCTTTTGGCTGAAAAGTGTCTCCCTCATGGAGGTAAAGTGAAATAAATTCCTCCACTCAGTGGTACTAAGATAACTCCTATTCAGCGCCCTTAAACATCCCCCAGACAACAGTGGTTCCGGACATGTATGACTCCTGTCTACATGCAAAGGAAACCACCTAGATGTGAGGATATGTGTGTAGAATTAGGGAAGCTGGCTCACATCTCCATCATCAACAAAACTCTCTCCCTCCCTCTCTCTTTCCCTACCTTTTTCTCTTCTCTTCTTACTCCTCCCAGTTGCTTTGGAAAGAAGTATGATTTGCCACATACTGGACACAGAAGTGGTGGCTTATTAACCCACGTGCTCAGTCACTCAGTCCTGTCCAACTCTTTGTGACCCCATGGACCGTAGCCCACCAGGCATAGTTCCCACACATTTTCAATCTTGACTCTGCATCAGATTAATCTCTTAACAGCTTAAAAAAAGAGAGAGAAAAGATAAGAAGCCTGACTCCACTTCTAAACTACTGAAACAGAGTCTCTGGGGATGAGAATTTAGAAGCCTGTATTTTGAAAAATCTCTACTCTTTGAGTAATAATATGCAGCTAGATTTGAGAACCAACANGTGGACTGTAGCCCACCAGGCATAGTTCCCACACATTTTCAATCTTGACTCTGCATGAGATTAATCTCTTAACAGCTTAAAAAAAAAGAGAGAAAAGATAAGAAGCCTGACTCCACTTCTAAACTACTGAAACAGAGTCTCTCGGGATGAGAATTTAGAAGCCTGTATTTTGAAAAATCTCTACTCTTTGAGTAATAATATGCAGCTAGATTTGAGAACCAACAGTCTGAATGTTGCCTGCTGTGACAATGATGTATCAAATGTTACATCTGATTGCACTGATGATGTAGTTTGCCTCTCTCTGATGGCCAGGCTTGCGGGATAGAATAGTGACAAGGTTGAGTATATATAAATGGTTACATCAGGCTGCTGCTGCTGCTGCTGCTGCTAAGTCGCTTCAGTCGTGTTTGACTCTATGCGACCCCATAGACGGCAGCCCACAGGCTCCCCTGTCCCTGGGATTCTGCAGGCAAGAACACTGGAGTGGGTTGCCATTTCCTTCTCCAATGCATGAAAGTGAAAAGTGAAAGTGAAGTCGCTCAGTCGTGTCCGACCCTCAGCGACCCCATGGACTGCAGCCCACCAGGCTCCTTTGTCCATGGGATTTTCCAGGCAAGAGTACTGGAGTGGGGTGCCATTGCCTACATCAGGCTGCCAGTGTTCAAATCCTAACTCTACTGCTGTATGTTTTATTGAGCAAATTATTTAATCTCTTCATGTTTCAGTTTATTCATCTGTAAAGTAGCATTAAAAATAGTACCTGTCTCATAGCACTGTTGAGGATTAAACATGAGACAAAAAGCACTAAGGACAACACCTGACACATAGTAAATGCTGTTAGAATATCGCCATTAGCATTATATGATTATGCTTGAATCAAAGGGGTCTCCTAGAGTTTGAAAAGACTTTAAAAGATGATCTAGTCTTCAGGCAGCTGTATATTATTATGATTCCCATTTGACAGATTAGAAAACTCAGGTTCTTAAGTGATGTACTTGCCCAAGATGATTCAGGATGAAAATAGCAACAATTATGATAGCAGAGGCAATAACAAGTAGTCGCTATTGTGTGTTTACAACATGCCAACTCTGTATTAAGTGTTTGATGTATATTGTATCATTAACCCAGCAGTTTGCAACCTTTAATATGCACACACAGTCATCTGGGGATAATATTAAAATGTAGATTCTGATTCTGTACATCTGGGATGTGGCACAAGAAGTCGTTTTTTTTTTTTTTCTCTCTCTCTTTTTAAGTTTTTTAATTGGTGGAAAATTGCTTTACAATTCTGTGTTGGTTTCTGCCGTACAACAGTGTGAATCCATCATGATTATATATGTATCCCTTCCCTCTTGAGCCTCCCTGCCCTGTCCCTATCCCACCTCTCTAGACCATCACAGAGCACCGGGCTGGACTTCCTGTGTTAGTTAGCAGCTTCCCACTATCTGTTTTACACATGATAGTGCGTATCTGTCAGCACTACTTCCTCCGTCTGTCCCACCCACATCTTCCCCTGCTGTGCCCACAAGTCTGTTCTCTACTAGATTCTTCAGTACCATTTTTCTAGATTCCGTGTGTGTGTGTGTGTGTGTGTGTGTGTTAGTCACTCGGTCATGTCTGACTCTCTGTGACCCCATGGACTGCAGCCCACCAGGCTCCTCTGTCCATGGGATTCTCCAGGCAAGAATACTGAAGTGGGTTGCCATTTCCTTCTCCTCTAGATTCCATATATAAGCATTAATATGCAATATATTTATCTTTCTGACTTCACTCTAGATTCATCCAACTCACTACAACTGACTCAAATTTGTTCCATTTTGTGGCTGAGAAATATTGCATTGTNTCTAGATTCCATATATAAGCATTAATATGCAATATATTTATCTTTCTGACTTCACTCTAGATTCATCCAACTCACTACAACTGACTCAAATTTGTTCCATTTTGTGGCTGAGAAATATTGCATTGTGTAAATGTACCAAAACTTCTTTATCCATTCATCTGTTGATGGACATCTAGGTTGCTTCCATGCCCTGGATATTATAAATATTGTTGCAGTGAACACTGAGGTACATGTATCCTTTAGCATTGTGGTTTTATCAAGGTATATGCCCAGTAGTGGGATCCCTGGGTCATGTGATAGATTTATTCCTAGTTTTTTAAGGAATCTCCCTACTGTTCTCCATAATGGCTATATCAGTTTAGATTCCCACAAGCACTGTAGGAGGGTACCATTTTCTCCACATTCTCTCCAGAATTTACTGTTTATAGATATTTTGATGATGGCTGTACTGACTGGTGTGAGGTATATACCTCACTGTAGTTTTGATTTGCATTTCTCTAATTCACAATAAACTGTGGAAAATTCTGAAAGAGATGGGAATACCAGACCACCTGACCTGCCTCTTGAGAAATCTGTAT
>SJYW01004842.1:0-12756 GCA_006410735.1 Raphicerus campestris
CATTCTATTAAACAGTTACCAAGTACTTTTAAAATATAAGAAGCTATGCTTTCTGTTTTCCTACAAGCAGCGATTATTTCCTCTCTCACTTAATAATGTGAGACTTTACGAGAAATAAGGCCAGTATGTGTCTCCACCACCAGCAGAGACGAAAAATGGAAGGTGAAAACACAACTTTGAATACACAAATTCAGTTTGAAACTGAATGTTTGAGAAGACATCTCATAAAAATAGAATCGTCTTTTCCAGTATGTCTGCAAAGCTTGCTGCTGCTGCTGCTGCTGCCGCCGCCGTGTCGCTTCAGTTGTATCCGACTCTGTGCGACCCCATAGACAGTAGCCCACCAGGCTCCCCTGTCCCTGGGATTCTCCAGGCAAGAACACTGGAGTGGGCTGCCATTTCCTTCTCCAATGCATAAAAGTGAAAAGTGAAAGTGAAGTTGCTTAGTCATGTCTGACTGTTAGCAACTCCATGGACTGTAGCCTACCAGGCTCCTACGTCCATGGGATTTTCCAGGCAAGAGTGCTGCAGTGGGGTGCCACTGCCTTCTTCGACAAAGCTTACCACTGGCAAATAATCAAACATGAATCGTGACTACCTTCCTGATGCCTAACACCATGGTCATCAAGAAAAGATTTTCCATGTGGAGTGTCCTGACAGAGACAACCATGAAATCAAGTTGGCCACATGGAAATGTAATTTTTGGAGTCTTCTGAAACAAGAATACATAGCAGATATGCCCTACTAGGGTCACAGAGAAATCATACAACAGAGATTTTCCCAGGAGTCTTTCCTCAGAAAGCTGTAGAATCAGGTACCAGAGGCAGAAACTACTTTTGATTCTGTCTAGAAGGAACAGAGAGAAAGGCACGTTCACACATGCCGGGGACAGAAGAAGAAATGACCTTCACGAAATCTACCATGTTCCTGCCTAAAGTCCCTCCAAGCTGCTCTCTGGGCACTCGTCACTCACGTGCATCTCAGGAGCACAGCGGCCCAGCAGGTCTATAAGAGCCGAGTAGAATGACATGATTGCATTGCCCACGTGCACAATCTCTTCATCTCCATCGTCCTCTGTGCTGCTGAGACAGAAGCGACACAAGCTTACTGGAAGTCATGCAGGTGGCACCATGCTCGAGACACGATATGGAAATACTTTCTCTGCTCACCCTGGGCATCACACATCCTTTCCACTGGACTCTCTCTCTCCCCCCAGATGTCAATGAGGTGGTTTAACTCAGCAAGCTCAAATGACCCAAATATATTCCCATGAACTTAACTGCCATGAGTGGATCATGCAGGCTGCACACACTCAAGGAGCAGCACTGTGACCCCTCCAAACATCTACCAACCGTTCCATCACTTTCCTGCTAGGCAGGCATGGGAAGCTCACTGGACAGGAGTCAGGAAGGCCAAGCTCAGGCCCTGGCTCTGATGCTAAGAAGCTACATGACTCTGGGCCTCAGCTTTTCTTCCGTTACAGGAGGAAGTTGGAACAGCTTATGTTTTGGGTTCTAACTCTACCAGATCACCTACCAGAAATGATGACCATAAAAAAAGAAGAAAAAAGAGCCCCTGGCTGGTGTTATATCCCAAGCTAGGCTGAGTTATATCCCTTCTCTAGATTCTGGGGTCTAATCTAGAGGCTGTGATAAAAGGGAAATGGTCACAAGACATAGTGAAAAGGAAGGTCACAAGGCTGATAATGTACTAACTATATCTTTAACTGTGAAATTCCAAGATTAGTAGCGCTGTGATTTTTCACATTCTGCACCTTTCTTTTTACCTCAAGAATCAAATCAGACACTTTCAGGAGAGGAAGTAGAGGTTGCTCCTTCTTTTTAAAGTGTGAGAGGTATGAGGTGAAACACTGGGGTTCAAAATTCTGAAGGGGACGGGCTGGAGTTAGACAGTGACTGCAGCCCTTTTGGTCCAGGTCTCTTAGCCTAGACACAGGTTCCTCTGGTGGGGGTGCCACAGGGAGGTATGGGGGGGGGTGGTCTGAGCTTGCGACTTCGCAATTTGCCAACTGACCTGACTGGAGCAGGGGAAAGGGAAGGCAGGGGAGAGAGGACTGATCACGAGGCTTACTGGGAGGGTCAAGATGACAAGCTCACCAAGTGATCTAAGCTGTGTGAGCAACAGCTGTAAAGAGCCTGTGCTGCTTCTGCCAGGGAGAGGTTATTGACACTTGCTTTACCGTGCGTGTACTGAGAATACTGGGGAGCTCACCAACCATACGGAGGTGGGAAGGCAGTTCTCTTCACTTACACTTCCCTCTTGTAGCCCTGTGAGGGGAGGTCGAGGGCTGGGTTCTCAGAGATCTTGATGGCACCTTGCATGGCCGCCAACAGGCCGTTTCCTCCTTCACCCCGCAGGGCGGGGCCGAAGCACTCAGGGCGTCTGATGAGCAGCTTGACCACGACACTAGCATTTTCTTCCACACTTTCACCTAGGGGAAGAGGCATTTTTACCACCTCACTGCAGAGGACAACCTCAGAACTGATTTCATTTTTTTGGCCATGCCATGTGACTTACAGGACCTTAGTTTTCTGACCAGGAATTGAACCTGTGTTCCCTGCAGTGAAAGCGTGGAGTCCTGATCACTGATCTGCTGATGAAGTTGCCCAGAATTGATTTCTAATTGATAAGGCTAGAAGAACAGTTTTGATTTAGCTTGTCACATATTCTTAAGATTAGTAGGTAATACTGATGCAGAGAAAGCTTTGATAAATTAGGTCAGAATCTATTTATCTGAAGTATTACAATTAACCAGTATTAGAACAGTCTTGTTTCTCAGTTCAGAATTTTATGCTGTTCACATTATTTCACTATATTTAGGTCCTCAGGAGGCAAGAAGTACACTACTGCATCTACCATGGATTATTGAATAATTCACCAGTGACTTAGAGAATAAAGGACCTTTATGTCTTATTAACTCCCTTGGGGTGCTTAATAGGCATTTCCTTGCTTCCTTGAGATGAAGTAATAGGGTAGCTCAAGCTGGTGTGTTTCGGTTAGCATCTGGAGACGTGGCATGCCTCAGCTGTTCTCTCTGGGGTATGTCTCTCTTGGGGATGACAGTGTTAGCTGCTCAGTTGAGTCTGACTCTTTGCAACCTCATGGCCTGTAGCCTGCCAGGTTCCTCTGTATCATGGAATTTCCAGGCAAGAATACTGGAGTGGGTTGCCATTTCCTTCTCCAGGGGATCTTCCCAACCCAGGAATCCAACTCGAGTCTCCCGCATTGCAGACAGATTCTTAACTGTCTGGGCCACCAGGGAAACTCTCGGGGATGGACCTCAGGGCACTTCTGAAATCATTTATCTGGGTAAGAATCTACTGGTAAAGTTGTCTTGGTTATTTGTAGAATTGCTCTGTGGGGAGCTAAAGATTGGATGACTGTATTTGCTGGTATTTCTCTTTGGAAGAAACCGTAGATAACCAAGACAGGGTATCACTTCCCAAAGAAGTGATTAAGCAGTGAACCGTCACATGTGGACAGGGATCACCAACGCTTCTGAGAGTCAGTTTTACAATCCAAAGTAGTTTTACAGCTTGTTCAGACAATTTCCTGGAACACACTTTCTGTCTCATTGTCTCACACAAAACCTTAACTTGCGTCTGAGAATTTACCCCTGGGCCAAACCTCAAAGACAAGGCTTTTCGACACTGTGTACTGGATGAAACCTGAAGAAAAATATTTTTATGAAATTACTAGATATTATTGGAGGATTCAATTCTATAACAGAGGTTGCATCTTGATATGCTGTTGTATTAATTATTTACCCTTGCATTAAAAATTATCTTCAATCTTAACAAGCTAAGACTATTATCTCATAGATTTTGTAGTTCAGGAATTTGGGAGTGACTAAGTGAGGCGGCCCTGGCTTGGGATCTCCCATGAGGCTGTGGTAAAAATGTCATCCAGGGCTGCCATCTTCTGAAGGCTTGACTGGACGTGGAGTATCAGCTTCCATGCTTACTCACATGGCTGTGAGCGGGAGACTTCAGCTCCTCACCATGAGACCTCTTCATAGGGCTGCTTGAGTGTTCTCATGACATGCCAGCTGGCTTCCCACAGAACAAAGGATCCAAGAGAGAGCATCAGGGAGAAGCTGAATACCTTTACAACCTTGTCACATACTGCCACTTCTGCTATATCCTATTCATGAGAAGTGGTTCACTGAATCCAGCTCACACTCAAAGGCAGAAGTAGGCTCCGTCTTTTGGAGGGAGGTACAAGGAAGAATTTATAGATGTATTTTAAAACTATCACAAGAGTTTAAGTTCTGTGTAATGAACAGTTTTACGAATCAACTTAAAGTGGTGCGTTAGCATGGGAACCCATAAAGCCTGGCTTCTCCAGATTTTCAGCAAACTCCTGTGTGAGCAGGCACATTGCACCAGCTCACCGAGTCTCATTTGTCCTGTTGAGATACTTGTGCCTCTTCTAGCTTTAGGGTGAGACTATTAGTCTTACTCATGTGCAGAGATTTCTTCCATCATGTCCACAGCATTAGAAGGGCCGAGCTTGCTTCCGAATATTTGAAATTAACTTGTGCCCATTCAAACTCACATGTGAACACACTGCTGTGTCTCACAGCCTTGGACAGTCTACCAGTATTCCTGGTCTAAGCGTGGCCTGCTGACATCCTTTCTTATCACTTGACCTTCTATACCACAGGTAAAATTCAAGATTGTTAAGTATACACCAACATAAGTTTTACAACCGTGTAATTAGATTCAGAATAGAGCTTCATTAAATTGAATTTATATAGCCCATCAGTATGCATTCACTATTTTATAGCTCAATCCTTCAAGAAGAGACTAAAGTTTTTTGTAAAGAAGTTTTCCTTCAAGTTTCATCTATTATAGCATCAAAACAGAATTTGTTTTTAACTAAGCCAGAATCCATGTGAAGAAAATTCTCAGGAGATGCTAAAAGGATAAAATAGTCACAATAATGATATGGTGGAAAGAATCAGGAAGGAAAGGAACCCAAGGGGAGGCTGACATTGTACTGTTTACAAGAGGAGTTCAGATAAAGAAATGATGCTAGTTCTAAGGACATGTTTTCCATGAGGTCAACCTAGCATTTATACATAATAGAGTTTATTCACAGAGGGATACTTAAAGAAAAGCACCAGGAGAATCAGTATATTTGAAAGCAAGTATTTTTAGTTATAGATGTAACCCACAGCTGACGACTTTCAAATATTGTCGGCCCTCAACACCTATCAGGTAGCACATATATCTACACTCCCAGTTGTCATTTCCTATTACAAGAATAATGAAGCTAAAACTTTGACATTTTAAGTGTCAAAAATGGAGGAAAAAGCTCAACCCTGTTAGTCAAGCTTATTTAAACACTGTGCTCAGATTCTTTCAGTTCTCAGAATGGAAACACTTATGGGTCAACCCTTGTCTTAACCAGTATGCTGAAATTTACTTTGTTCTTTCCAAAGTGATCAGTGTCAGGAAGTTTGATGGAATGTGGATCAAAATGTCCAAAAGGATTTGAANACTGTGACCCCTCCAAACATCTACCAACCGTTCCATCACTTTCCTGCTAGGCAGGTATGGGAAGCTCACTGGACAGGAGTCAGGAAGGCCAAGCTCAGGCCCTGGCTCTGATGCTAAGAAGCTACATGACTCTGGGCCTTAGCTTTTCTTCCGTTACAGGAGGAAGTTGGAACAGCTTATGTTTTGGGTTCTAACTCTACCAGAAATGATGACCATAAAAAAAGAAGAAAAAAGAGCCCCTGGCTGGTGTTATATCCCAAGCTAGGCTGTTATATTCCTTCTCTAGATTCTGGGGTCTAATCTAGAGGCTGTGATAAAAGGGAAATGGTCACAAGACATAGTGAAAGGAAGGTCACAAGGCTGATAATGTACTAACTATATCTTTAACTGTGAAATTCCAAGATTAGTAGCGCTGTGATTTTTCACATTCTGCACCTTTCTTTTTACCTCAATAATCAAATCAGACACTTTCAGGAGAGGAAGTAGAGGTTGCTCCTTCTTTTTAAAGTGTGAGAGGTATGAGGTGAAACACTGGGGTTCGAAATTCTGAAGGGGACGGGCTGGAGTTAGACAGTGACTGCAGCCCTTTTAGTCCAGGCCTCTTAGCCTAGACACAGGTTCCTCTGGTGGGGGTGCCACAGGGAGGTATGGGGGGGGGTGGTCTGAGCTTGCGACTTCGCAATTTGCCAACTGACCTGACTGGAGCAGGGGAAAGGGAAGGCAGGGGAGAGAGGACTGATCACGAGGCTTACTGGGAGGGTCAAGATGACAAGCTCACCAAGTGATCTAAGCTGTGTGAGCAACAGCTGTAAAGAGCCTGTGCTGCTTCTGCCAGGGAGAGGTTATTGACACTTGCTTTACCGTGCGTGTACTGAGAATACTGGGGAGCTCACCAACCATACGGAGGTGGGAAGGCAGTTCTCTTCACTTACACTTCCCTCTTGTAGCCCTGTGAGGGGAGGTCGAGGGCTGGGTTCTCAGAGATCTTGATGGCGCCTTGCATGGCCGCCAACAGGCCGTTTCCTCCTTCACCCCGCAGGGCGGGGCCGAAGCACTCAGGGCGTCTGATGAGCAGCTTGACCACGACACTAGCATTTTCTTCCACACTTTCACCTAGGGGAAGAGGCATTTTTACCACCTCACTGCAGAGGACAACCTCAGAACTGATTTCATTTTTTTGGCCATGCCATGTGACTTACAGGACCTTAGTTTTCTGACCAGGAATTGAACCTGTGTTCCCTGCAGTGAAAGCGTGGAGTCCTGATCACTGATCTGCTGATGAAGTTGCCCAGAATTGATTTCTAATTGATAAGGCTAGAAGAACAGTTTTGATTTAGCTTGTCACATATTCTTAAGATTAGTAGGTAATACTGATGCAGAGAAAGCTTTGATAAATTAGGTCAGAATCTATTTATCTGAAGTATTACAATTAACCAGTATTAGAACAGTCTTGTTTCTCAGTTCAGAATTTTATGCTGTTCACATTATTTCACTATATTTAGGTCCTCAGGAGGCAAGAAGTACACTACTGCATCTACCATGGATTATTGAATAATTCACCAGTGACTTAGAGAATAAAGGACCTTTATGTCTTATTAACTCCCTTGGGGTGCTTAATAGGCATTTCCTTGCTTCCTTGAGATGAAGTAATAGGGTAGCTCAAGCTGGTGTGTTTCGGTTAGCATCTGGAGACGTGGCATGCCTCAGCTGTTCTCTCTGGGGTATGTCTCTCTTGGGGATGACAGTGTTAGCTGCTCAGTTGAGTCTGACTCTTTGCAACCTCATGGCCTGTAGCCTGCCAGGTTCCTCTGTATCATGGAATTTCCAGGCAAGAATACTGGAGTGGGTTGCCATTTCCTTCTCCAGGGGATCTTCCCAACCCAGGAATCCAACTCGAGTCTCCCGCATTGCAGACAGATTCTTAACTGTCTGGGCCACCAGGGAAACTCTCGGGGATGGACCTCAGGGCACTTCTGAAATCATTTATCTGGGTAAGAATCTACTGGTAAAGTTGTCTTGGTTATTTGTAGAATTGCTCTGTGGGGAGCTAAAGATTGGATGACTGTATTTGCTGGTATTTCTCTTTGGAAGAAACCGTAGATAACCAAGACAGGGTATCACTTCCCAAAGAAGTGATTAAGCAGTGAACCGTCACATGTGGACAGGGATCACCAACGCTTCTGAGAGTCAGTTTTACAATCCAAAGTAGTTTTACAGCTTGTTCAGACAATTTCCTGGAACACACTTTCTGTCTCATTGTCTCACACAAAACCTTAACTTGCGTCTGAGAATTTACCCCTGGGCCAAACCTCAAAGACAAGGCTTTTCGACACTGTGTACTGGATGAAACCTGAAGAAAAATATTTTTATGAAATTACTAGATATTATTGGAGGATTCAATTCTATAACAGAGGTTGCATCTTGATATGCTGTTGTATTAATTATTTACCCTTACATTAAAAATTATCTTCAATCTTAACAAGCTAAGACTATTATCTCATAGATTTTGTAGTTCAGGAATTTGGGAGTGACTAAGTGAGGCGGCCCTGGCTTGGGATCTCCCATGAGGCTGTGGTAAAAATGTCATCCAGGGCTGCCATCTTCTGAAGGCTTGACTGGACGTGGAGTATCAGCTTCCATGCTTACTCACATGGCTGTGAGCGGGAGACTTCAGCTCCTCACCATGAGACCTCTTCATAGGGCTGCTTGAGTGTTCTCATGACATGCCAGCTGGCTTCCCACAGAACAAAGGATCCAAGAGAGAGCATCAGGGAGAAGCTGAATACCTTTACAACCTTGTCACATACTGCCACTTCTGCTATATCCTATTCATGAGAAGTGGTTCACTGAATCCAGCTCACACTCAAAGGCAGAAGTAGGCTCCGTCTTTTGGAGGGAGGTACAAGGAAGAATTTATAGATGTATTTTAAAACTATCACAAGAGTTTAAGTTCTGTGTAATGAACAGTTTTACGAATCAACTTAAAGTGGTGCGTTAGCATGGGAACCCATAAAGCCTGGCTTCTCCAGATTTTCAGCAAACTCCTGTGTGAGCAGGCACATTGCACCAGCTCACCGAGTCTCATTTGTCCTGTTGAGATACTTGTGCCTCTTCTAGCTTTAGGGTGAGACTATTAGTCTTACTCATGTGCAGAGATTTCTTCCATCATGTCCACAGCATTAGAAGGGCCGAGCTTGCTTCCGAATATTTGAAATTAACTTGTGCCCATTCAAACTCACATGTGAACACACTGCTGTGTCTCACAGCCTTGGACAGTCTACCAGTATTCCTGGTCTAAGCGTGGCCTGCTGACATCCTTTCTTATCACTTGACCTTCTATACCACAGGTAAAATTCAAGATTGTTAAGTATACACCAACATAAGTTTTACAACCGTGTAATTAGATTCAGAATAGAGCTTCATTAAATTGAATTTATATAGCCCATCAGCATGCATTCACTATTTTATAGCTCAGTCCTTCAAGAAGAGACTAAAGTTTTTTGTAAAGAAGTTTTCCTTCAAGTTTCATCTATTATAGCATCAAAACAGAATTTGTTTTTAACTAAGCCAGAATCCATGTGAAGAAAATTCTCAGGAGATGCTAAAAGGATAAAATAGTCACAATAATGATATGGTGGAAAGAATCAGGAAGGAAAGGAACCCAAGGGGAGGCTGACATTGTACTGTTTACAAGAGGAGTTCAGATAAAGAAATGATGCTAGTTCTAAGGACATGTTTTCCATGAGGTCAACCTAGCATTTATACATAATAGAGTTTATTCACAGAGGGATACTTAAAGAAAAGCACCAGGAGAATCAGTATATTTGAAAGCAAGTATTTTTAGTTATAGATGTAACCCACAGTTGACGACTTTCAAATATTGTCGGCCCTCAACACCTATCAGGTAGCACATATATCTACACTCCCAGTTGTCATTTCCTATTACAAGAATAATGAAGCTAAAACTTTGACATTTTAAGTGTCAAAAATGGAGGAAAAAGCTCAACCCTGTTAGTCAAGCTTATTTAAACACTGTGCTCAGATTCTTTCAGTTCTCAGAATGGAAACACTTATGGGTCAACCCTTGTCTTAACCAGTATGCTGAAATTTACTTTGTTCTTTCCAAAGTGATCAGTGTCAGGAAGTTTGATGGAATGTGGATCAAAATGTCCAAAAGGATTTGAAGAATTAAGACTGTGAGTTCTGTGTTGAGTTTGCTATTGAAATTCATTTGCCAAGGTAGCCTTATTTTATCCAAATCTTATGTCTTCAGTTCAGTTGCTCAGTCGTGTCCGACTCTTTACAACCCCATGGACTGCAGCATGCCAGGCTTCTCTGTCCATCACCAACTCCTGAAGCTTGCTCAAACTCATGCCCATCAAGTCAGTGATGCCATCCAGCCATCTCATCCTCTGTCGTCCGCTTCTCCTCCTGCCTTCAGTCTTTCCCAGCATCAGGGTCTTTTCTGATAAGTCAGTTCTTCACATCAGGTGGCCAAAGTATTGGAGTTTCAGCTTCAGTATCAGTTCTTCCAATGAATATTCAGGACTGNAAATCTTATGTCTTCAGTTCAGTTGCTCAGTCGTGTCTGACTCTTTACAACCCCATGGACTGCAGCATGCCAGGCTTCCCTGTCCATCACCAGCTCCTGAAGCTTGCTCAAACTCATGCCCATCAAGTCAGTGATGCCATCCAACCATCTCATCCTCTGTCGTCCGCTTCTCCTCCTGCCTTCAGTCTTTCCCAGCATTAGGGTCTTTTCCGATAAGTCAGTTCTTCACATCAGGTGGCCAAAGTATTGGAGTTTCAGCTTCAGTATCAGTTCTTTCAATGAATATTCAGGACTGATTTCCTTTAGGATGGACTGGTTGGATCTCCTTGCAGTCCAAGGGACTCTCAAGAGTCTTCTCCAACACTACAGTTCAAAAGCATCAATTGTTCGGCACTCAGCCTTCTTCACAGTCCAACTCTCACATCCATACATGACCACTGGAAAAACCATAGCCTTGACTAGATGGACCTTTGTGGACAAAGTAATGTCTCTGCTTTTGAATATGCTGTCTAGGTTGGTCATAACTTTTCTTCCAAGGAGAAAGTGTTTTCTAATTTCATGGCTTCAGTCACCATCTGCAGTGATTGTGGAGCCCCCCAAAATAAAGTCTCTCACTGTTTCCATTATTTCCTCATCTATTTCCATGAAGTGATGGGACTGGATGCCAGATCTAAGCTAATTAGGTTGGCTGGTACAGTGGACCCAGGAAGCTGTAGCTTGATCATTGGATATCGGTCATCTGTGGGGGATGCAGAGAGCACTCTACNCGTCTTCTAATTTCATGGCTTCAGTCACCATCTGCAGTGATTGTGGAGCCCCCCAAAATAAAGTCTCTCACTGTTTCCAATATTTCCTCATCTATTTCCATGAAGTGATGGGATTGGATGCCAGATCTAAGCTAATTAGGTTGGCTGGTACAGTGGACCCAGGAAGCTGTAGCTTGATCATTGGATATCAGTCATCTGTGGGGGATGCAGAGAGCACTCTACAAGAGGAAGGAACTGAAGTGCAACCATTGATGCTAATTGGAGAGGGGACCAAGGAAAAGGATTTCTCAAGGTTTTGCAAGGTAGAAAGGTTGGTCTGAGTAGAAGAGAAGAGAACAGTCTCTTCTAATTACCTGTAGCTCAGTAAGCTGGGCTGCCAACCAAATCCCCAGGGGGAAGGGGAATACTGATCTTGAGGGCATTTTTCAAGGGAGAGAGAGATCTGAGGTAAACTAGTTTTGCCCAAGGGCTTACCACAGCGTTTCTGCTGGAGTTCCAAATGAATAATAAGCTTAATAACTGTGCACATTCAGAGCTTCTCTTCAAAGTCTCTCAACACTGACTTCATATTACCACCTTGTTTTCAATGTTCCTGAGAAGTTAGGTGGAAATGGAATGATTCTCATCATTTTAATCCTAAGCAGTCATTCTCATCACAGGAATGATTAATAAGAATGTAATGATTGCCCATTGCTTTTCCTACTGTCTGTATTTTAACCACAATCCCTATTTTAAGTTCTTTTGCTTGGAATGCTCTCTTCCTTTCCATTCCTTTGACATAAAACCTTGACTTACACAACTCCATTTTGCCCTTGAGGATCAGCTTAAACTCGAAAGTTCCAGAGGGTCTAATCCTGTAAAACACCCCATCTTCTTTCTTAAAGCATTGTACACAAGTGTGATTAATGACTGTTTTGGTATCTGTATTTTTCATATTAGACTGTGCATTTAATGAGNTATTTTAACCACAATCCCTATTTTAAGTTCTTTTGCTTGGAATGCTCTCTTCCTTTCCATTCCTTTGACATAAAACCTTGACTTACACAACTCCATTTTGCCCTTGAGGATCAGCTTAAACTCGAAAGTTCCAGAGGGTCTAATCCTGTAAAACACCCCATCTTCTTTCTTAAAGCATTGTACACAAGTGTGATTAATGACTGTTTTGGTATCTGTATTTTTCATATTAGACTGTGCATTTAATGAGAACACGGTCCCTATCTGAATTATCTAACCCTGTATGCTCAGGCCTCTTGTTAATATCATTTAGAGGCTTGAAAGGATCAAATGGAATGCTGAGGGTGATTATCCATCACTGCATTACCAACGTGATTATAAGCCGTTGTTTGTAAGAACTGAGGCTGTCCATTTCCTAGGATTATAAATTTGACAAGAACAAAATCTTAGACATTTTAATCTTAACCAGCCCCAGTTATCAAAATCAATCACAATGAAGATTGGTCATTACATTTTTTATGACTCTAAAAACATGAATACAGAACCAGCTGATTCTTTTAAGCATCTGTACCTTCTATGCCCTTCAAAGCTAACATGCTAAATTTGTATTCTTGATCCTAAAAGACCTTTTTTCAGCATTATTGAGATATAATCTTACCCTCAAAGGTTTCTGGCTCCCAGCTCTCAGTATGCCCTCCCCTGACTAGGTCCATTTCTTTCCTCAGGATGTTGCTCAACATCTGCCTTCTTCCCCAGGCATTCCTATATTCCAAGATTCCAATAAGCACCATCCTTTTTGGCCTGCCAACAGCCACATGTGGCACTATGGAGGTGGGTGTAGTTGAGTTTGACATGAGTCTGAGTGAACTCTGGGAGTTGATGATGGACAGGGAGGCCTGGCGTGCTGCGATTCACGGGGTCGCAGAGTCGGACACGACTGAGCGACTGAACTGAACTG
>SJYW01004844.1:0-16342 GCA_006410735.1 Raphicerus campestris
AAACTAGAGGGACTTCTCTGGTGCTCCAGTGGCTAAGACTCTGTGTTTCCAATGCAAGGGCCCAGGTTCAATCCCTGGTTAGGGAACTAGATCCCACACCGCTGCAACTAAAAGTTCGCATGCCACAACTAAAGATCCTGCATGCCGCAGCTAAGACCCAGTGCAGCCAAATAAACAAACACATTTTAAAAAATAACTAGAGCTTAGGAATTCTCAGAAGTCACGTGAATTGACAAGATATTAAGGGTTGGAGAAGTAGGGTTAGGGTTAACTCTGTGTTTAATAATGGTCTTCTAGATTTTTATGGGAGAAGGGAATGGCACCCCACTCCAGTGTTCTTGCCTGGAGAATCTCATGGACAGAGGAGCCTGGTGGGCTGCAGTCCATGGGGTCGCTAGAGTGGGACACGACTGAGCGACTTCACTTTCACTTTTCACTTTCATGCATTGGAGAAGGAAATGGCAACCCACTCCAGTGTTCTTGCCTGGAGGGTCCCAGGGACGGGGAGCCTCATGGGCTGCCATCTATGGGGTCACACAGTCGGACACGACTGAAGTGACTTAGCAGCAGCAGATTTTTATGCTGTATGAAGAACGTTGATAGTCACATATCCTATATCCTGCACAACGAAGTTGTATGGGAAGTAATAGCGTCACTTCCATTTTATGTGAAGAAACTAAGCCTCAGGGAAAAAGGTCTCCTCAAGTTGGTGAGCTAGTTAAGTGACAGAGCTGGGATATGAACCCAGATCTTCTCACGCAGAATTCTGTCCACACTGCCTGTCCTAGGGCAGCTGTCAGAGCACTAAGAGTCTAGATTACTTCCAAGCAGGAACTCACGAACAGGGCTTGCAACGGGAGCCTGGATAGTCTGGGAGTCTATTTGAACCTGCAACGTTCAATTACCTTGTGCTCTTTGGATTCTCTTCTCCTGCATGTGGACAAGAACTGGGCAGATCCTTACTGCTGTGGCCCAAGGACAGGTATCCTGCCCTGTTTTCCTCCATTTCAGGGGCTGATATATGGAAGACTCATCATGAATGGTGGGTGGAGGAAAATGGGTCAGGAATACCTGAGGTACCCAGTGGGACTCAGTACCAGCTCACAGACTAATGAGTTTTGGTGAATCAGCATCATTCCCACCAGGGGCTCCATTAGGAGGAAAGCAATGAAACCTCCCACAGCAGCTGCAGCNTGGAGGAAAATGGCTCAGGAATACCTGAGGTACCCAGTGGGACTCAGTACCAGCTCACAGACTAATGAGTTTTGGTGAATCAGCATCATTCCCACCAGGGGCTCCATTAGGAGGAAAGCAATGAAACCTCCCACAGCAGCTGCAGCACCATGGCTGAAGCTGTGAGCATATGTTATCTACCCTCCTTACCCTTTGAGGACTTTCGGAAACAAGTTTGGGCCACCTTGGAGGTCAGGGCTGGGGCAAGTAGAGAGGAAGGAAGGAGACTTGAGGCACTGACGACTGAAGCAGGTGATGTTTAAATTACTTTTGTGTTTAAAGATAGGGTCATAGCTGGACTTACCAATCTATAGTAGGCATCTTTCTAATCCAGTAAAAATATACACCTCTATCACCACGGTAAATATCTATATTGTTCTTCACAATATATAAGAATGCAATAATTTATTTATCTGACACCCTTTTGAGGTGTCACCCTTATATCACTTCCTCTTTTTTTCTCTGTTATAACCATGCTACTGTGAACATCCCTTCAAACACAGTTTTCAAACTTAATAAAAAGGATTGGATAATCAGAAGAGAAAAGGTGACTTCCAGCTTGAAGAGGAGCACTGGGGCAGGCTTCATGGCACACAAGAAGTGTGAGCTGGACCTGCTGGTTAGGTACAGAGACTGTGAGATGATGATGAGAAACAGGCAATCCAAGCAACCGGCTGAACTCAAGCAAGGGGTTTGGATGGACTCTGGGAGCTGGTGATGGACAGGAGGGCCTGGCGTGCTGCAGCTCATGGGGTCGCAAAGAGTCAGACACAACTGAGCGGCTGAACTGAGAGCAAGGAGACAGAGGCAGGAAAGCATGAGGTGCCCACAGAGAATGAGAACATTGTGTGATGAGATTGGAGCACACAGTGAATGAAGCAGAGGGCCTGGAAATCAGATTCCCGAGTATGTTTGGACAGAAGTGAGTAGGACTTGAACCATCCTGCAAAGGGACTTATTACTGTAGACCAACAAGATCATGTTCATCATCTTATAGGTAATTCAAAGTCAATTCTCCTGTTAATAATCACAATGAAGAAAGAATGCCCTTGATTCCAGACTGGAAGATTTAAAAAAAAATTCAGACCCCAAAGTTCAGTGAGATATGCATGGAAGAATTTAGCATGGACTTGTCACACAGTTAAGTGTTTAAGAAAAGTTAACTCAGTCTCAGAACAAGAGGTAATTTTTAAATTCTGGGATTGTGAACTTAGAAACTTAACTTTTTTCATATTGACTTTACTCTGCCTGTTTTGTGATTTTAGTTTCCAATAAAGTCACATGGGGAGAAGACAAACTTACTTCAAGAAGGAAAAACCCCACACTTCCAGGTGGCTCCTGGAATTAGTTTTCAGATTGTTTATCTCCTTAGTATTCAAACTGTCACCATCTGATCATCAAATTCACTCCAGTCTAAACAGGCCTATGATTTTTTTTTCTGTGTTTGGAGTTTATATTAGAAATTAAGATTTACTGCATTTGCAGACCATTTTTAGCCTTTTTATGAAAAAAGTGGAGGCAATAAAGACCCACTTGTCCAATGTGTCATTTTCAACACGGTGGGCAAGCAGTGGGTGGCAGCTTTATTTATCACTGCCCGCTTGCTGGAGTGCTGGTAAATGGAATTGCTTGCTCTGCCAAGCACATGGGGAATAAGCACAGCAGTGAGGCTGGGTTTTTACAGCAGCTCTGTGATCTTGAATTATGAAAGGATTAGACAAGATTTGAGAGAAGGGAGCCTCTGTTGTTTTTCTTCCCTCTTTTGTAAAGATTTGAAGGTGAGGAAAAGCCTAGTATAAAGACAATTTAGAAAGTCCACCAGATGATGGTCTTTGGAAAATGGGTTGGGAGATTTCTGATTTATTTCCTCTGGTTAACTGCCAAGTAAGAAATCACGATGCAAATAATGACTTCTCTCTCTAGAGTGAGGAATTCATTAGTATTTGACCCAAAGTCCTGCTGTGGCCCTGAAGCACAGCTTTCACCGCCAAGCTTAAGGCCCACGTACTATTCTGTTTTCATGCATCTGAGTTGAAGCCCAGGTCTGCCTAACAACGTTATTAGTAAGTGAACTCTATTTTTTGGAGGTGCTTATTATTTCTAAATTTTATCAAATCCAAATGGTCTGCAAGCTGATGGTTTTTGGATATCTTCGTCAAGGAAGTTATGGATACCACTAGTACCAGTTTTGGCCAACCTCCTACCTGCCTAACCTTTGAACCACGCCCACAGGTCCCTTGATGCGCATCCCATTATCCTCTGGTGCCTCTTCAAGGCAGACCCAACTGAAGCCGACATCCCAATGTCCCAGGAGCCTCATTCAGGGGCTTTAGTGCAATGAGAGGCTCTTCCTGAAGCTCCAGCTCCCTCTCCATCCTCTGTGGCAGCCACCAGCTTCTTGAATATGTCATGCTCTATCTTATTCCTGGGTCAGAAATAAAGGCTGGGTCCCTTGCAAAGAAAAACCCATCTGTCTCAGTCAGTAGGAGCTCTCATAACAAAATACCACAGACTGGGTGGCTTAAACAACAGAAATTCATTTCCTACAGTTCTGGAGGCTGGAAGTCCAAGGTCGGGGTGCCAGTATGGTTGGATTCTTCTGAGGACTCTCTTCTTGACTTGCAGATGGCTGCCTTCTTGCTCTGTCCTCACAAGGTGAAGAAGAGAGAAATCTCTCTTCCTCTTCTTATGAAGACACTAATCTCACCATGAAGGTCCCACTCTCATGACCTCATCCAACTCCACCTTCCAAAAGCCCTATCTCCAAATACCACATTGAAGATTAAGGCTTCAGCTTATGAATTTGGGGGGCGATAGAAAACATTTGGTTCATAACCATAGAATATGCTTTGCTTTAGCACTTGATACTTCTGGCGGCAGAGTTTCCTAAAATGCCCAAGACTATGTTCTCTCACATTACCCCATGTTTATCATGGTACTGACCACACTGTATTGCGACTGTTGGGACACCTAATACGTCTTCTCCTACTGGAATGAACTCTTTGACGGCAGGAAGTGTGTGTTATTCAAAGATGGGTCCTTTCTACCCAACATAAAACCATGCATATAGTCAGTATTTAAATGCCTGTTGCATAACTGCATTAGTCAGGGTAATGTTAGTTGTTTGAACAAAATTTAAGGCAGAGAAGTTTGGACTTTCCTGGCAGTCTGGTGGTTATTTAAGACTCCGAGCTTCCATCGAAGGGGGCATGGGTTTGATCACTGGTCAGGAAACTAAGATCTCACATGCCGAGTGGCATGGCAAAAAAAAAGACACAAATTTGTTTCTCATGCATGTAACAATCCAGTGCAGTTTTTCAGCAGGCAGCCTTCCACAGGGTGGTTGAAGTCTCAGATTCCTTCCACCGGGTGGCTCTAGACCTTTAGGGTACTATTTCACTCAGCAGATGGGAAGAAAAGATGAAAATGATATACCTGCTTCATGATTATTTCTGCCTGAAAGTGACATGCTTCTTGTTCCAGCATATCACATTGGTATGAAATGGCCCCAGCTAGATGAAAGGGGTGAAAGGGCAGTGGAGAGCAGGCTGAGAAATACGACCTCATGGGCAGCTGCTTCCAAACAATCATCCTTTACTATGGGATGAATGAATGAATGAAAGAATGAAATCAAAGATATGGTACAGTGGAAAGAATGCAGGAATGTGGTGACCAAGAGGGAAACCATATTAAATCCCCAAACACTTTGATATTATAAAAGCAAGAGGTCCAAACTAGATAACTTAAATCCTAATTAAATTATCTGACCCTGAATTACACAACTATTTAGTGAAAGGCATGGTCCCATGGACGGAAGAGCAGGGCAGGCTACAGTCCACAGGGTCGCAAAGAGTCGAACACAACTGAGCCNATATGCTTTGCTTTAGCACTTGATACTTCTGGCGGCAGAGTTTCCTAAAATGCCCAAGACTATGTTCTCTCACATTACCCCATGTTTATCATGGTACTGACCACACTGTATTGCGACTGTTGGGACACCTAATACGTCTTCTCCTACTGGAATGAACTCTTTGACGGCAGGAAGTGTGTGTTATTCAAAGATGGGTCCTTTCTACCCAACATAAAACCATGCATATAGTCAGTATTTAAATGCCTGTTGCATAACTGCATTAGTCAGGGTAATGTTAGTTGTTTGAACAAAATTTAAGGCAGAGAAGTTTGGACTTTCCTGGCAGTCTGGTGGTTATTTAAGACTCCGAGCTTCCATCGAAGGGGGCATGGGTTTGATCACTGGTCAGGAAACTAAGATCTCACATGCCGAGTGGCATGGCAAAAAAAAAGACACAAATTTGTTTCTCATGCATGTAACAATCCAGTGCAGTTTTTCAGCAGGCAGCCTTCCACAGGGTGGTTGAAGTCTCAGATTCCTTCCACCGGGTGGCTCTAGACCTTTAGGGTACTATTTCACTCAGCAGATGGGAAGAAAAGATGAAAATGATATACCTGCTTCATGATTATTTCTGCCTGAAAGTGACATGCTTCTTGTTCCAGCATATCACATTGGTATGAAATGGCCCCAGCTAGATGAAAGGGGTGAAAGGGCAGTGGAGAGCAGGCTGAGAAATACGACCTCATGGGCAGCTGCTTCCAAACAATCATCCTTTACTATGGGATGAATGAATGAATGAAAGAATGAAATCAAAGATATGGTACAGTGGAAAGAATGCAGGAATGTGGTGACCAAGAGGGAAACCATATTAAATCCCCAAACACTTTGATATTATAAAAGCAAGAGGTCCAAACTAGATAACTTAAATCCTAATTAAATTATCTGACCCTGAATTACACAACTATTTAGTGAAAGGCATGGTCCCATGGACGGAAGAGCAGGGCAGGCTACAGTCCACAGGGTCGCAAAGAGTCGAACACAACTGAGCCACGAATACATTCAACGCATGGCGATTACACTCAAGTGACTTTGGTTCTTATCCTAGTTTGTTAAATGGAAAAGTCACTCCTCTCCACGTCTCTATGAATCTGTATCATCATCTGTAAAATGAGAGTTTTGTGCCAAAGTTTCCTACGATTCAGCCCAGTAAAGGGACCACAGCCAAGAACTTAGAGGCTTATTCTGAAAATGAAAGAAAGTGAAAGTCACTCAGTTGTGTCCAGTTCTTTGCGACCCCATGGACTATAGTCAATGGCATTCTCCAGACCAGCATACTGGAGCAGGTAGTCTTTCCCTTCTCCAGGGAATCTTCCTAGCCCAGGGATGGAACCCAGGTCTCCTGCATTGCAGGCAGATTTTTTACCAACTGAGCCACAAGGGAAGGCCTATTCTGAAAATGGTACAGTTCAAATCCCTGGAATCACACTGATAACCAGAAGAGAAAATGCAATCCATGGATCAGCTGCTTTATCTGCACATCCTCTGTGCTGTGCTGTGCTTAGTCACTCAGTTGTGTCTGACTCTTTGCGACCTCATGATTGTAGCCCACCAGGTTCCTCTGTCCATGGGGATTCTCCAGGCAAGAATATTGGAGCGGGTTGCCATGCCCTCCTCCAGGGGATCTTCACAACTCAGGGCTTGAACCCACATCTCCCACATTGCAGACAGATTCTTTACCATCTGAGCCACCAGGGAAGCCCTTCAATGAAATGAACTATGCGTGAAAGTTTTTAGAATCAGGCAGACAGAACACTGTTTATATATCTTAAGGCAATGGCATCCCACTCCAGTACTCTTGCCTGGAAAATCCCATGGATGGAGGAGCCTGGTAGGTTGCAGTCCATGGGGTTGCAAAGAGTCAGACATGACTGAGCGACTTCCCTTTCACTTTTCACTTTTATGCATTGGAGAAGGAAATGGCAACCCACTCCAGTGTTCTTGCCTGGAGAGTCCCAGGGATGGGGGAGCCTGGTGGGCTGCCATCTATGGGGTCGCACAGAGTCGGACATGACTGAAGTGACTTAGCAGCAGTAGCATTCATTCAAAAGTAGTCTGAGTTTGCTCTGAGGTCAATGAGCATGGCCTGAACGCCTGTGTCATTCCTCGGGCAGACCTTAGACCATCAAACAGTAAGAATGAGAATGACTGTTTCTCAGTTATTGGAGATAAGAATTTGACAGCTGATGGTTTTTTGATTGTTAATATTTAACTTATATGCAGAGTACATCATGAGAAATGCTGGGCTGGAAGAAACACAAGCTGGAATCAAGATTGCCGGGAGAAATATCAACAACCTCAGATATGCAGATGACACCACCCTTATGGCAGAAAGTGAAGAGGAACTAAAAAGCCTCTTGATGCAAGTGAAAGAGGAGAGTGAAAAAGTTGGCTTAAAGCTCAACATTCAGAAAACAAAGATCATGGCATCCAGTCCCATCACTCCATGGGAAATAGATGGGGAAACAGTGGAAACAGTGTCAGACTTTATTTTTGGGGGATCCAAAATCACTGCAGATGGTGATTACAGTCATGAAATTAGAAGACGCTTACTCCTTGGAAGAAAAGTTATGACCAACCTAGATAGTATATTCAAAAGCAGAGACATTACTTTGCCGACTAAGGCCCGTCTAGTCAAGGCTATGGTTTTTCCAGTAGTCATGTATGGATGTGAGAGTTGGACTGTGAAGAAGTCTGAGCGCCTAAGAACTGATGCTTTTGAACTGTGGTGTTGGAGAAGACTCTTGAGGGTCCCTTGGACTGCAAGGAGATCCAACCAGTCCATTCTGAAGATCAACCCTGGGATTTCTTTGGAAGCAATGATGTTGAAGCTGAAACTCCAGTACTTTGGCCACCTCATGTAAAAAGTTGCCTCATTGGAAAAGACCCTGATGCTAGGAGGGACTGGGGGCAGGAGGAGAAGGGGATGACCGAGAATGAGATGGCTGGATGGCATCACTGACTCGATGGACTCGAGTCTGAGTGAACTCCAGGAACTGGTGATGGACAGGGAGGCCTGGCATGCTGTGATTCATGGGGTCGCAAAGAGTCGGACATGACTGAGCGATTGAACTGAACTGAACTGAACTGAATACCAACTCTGTTCTTTCTCTTTAAACAGTTCTAACCAAGCATTTCATGCTATTCAGATGTACTTGAAGTCTCAAATTTTAAAACAACTGGGTAGAAAAGATAAAAAAGGGCTGAAGAGCATGCTGACTTCATTAGAAGCCTGTTTTAGAAAATTATAAAAAAAAAAAAACCAACTTCTGTGATAGAAGTTTTCAAATGGGAACAAACTCATTAGTCATTTTTCAGAAGTTACTGAGAAACTGCAAGTGTTTTTTGGCCCTAAGACTTTATTTTTAGACTCTCATATAGTAAATCTCAGCTAGTAAAGAATCCACCTGCAATGTGGGAGACCTGGGCTCGATCCCTGGGTTGGGAAGATTCACTGGAGAAGGGAACGGCTACTCACTCCAGTATTCTTGCCTAGAGAGTCCTATGGACAGACAAGCCTGGCAGGCTACAGTGCATAGGGCTGCAAACAGTTGGACATGACTGAGCTTCTAACACTTTCATTTTTCACTTAGTTGTCCAAGTACAAATCAGTGAGAACGTGTCCTAGAACTCTTGTAAGTTTTTATTTTCAATTAGATCATTATATTTCAAGAAAAAAAAAAGGGATCTCTAGTGTTCTGAAGGCTGTACTTTCTTTCCCATGCATACGTCTCAATAAACATAACCAAATAAACATAAATATCTCTTATATAACCCCCCAAACTGCGGGAGTATCTCTTATATACCTCACTGTGACATCCTGTTCTGACTTATGTGTCTTACTTCCTTGTCCTAGCTCTCTTTTTTCCCCTTCTGTATCCCTTGGGAAGAAAGTCTTCATCCTGAGGTTGGCAAAAGGAGGGCAGAGAAATGATGCTACTTTGCAAATGACTAGCAAAGCACTCCCAGGTTCCGTCAGCCAGGGGAGACCTCCCTGCCCTACCTCAGCCCAACACCACCATTTCACACGATTTACCTTCCACCCCAAATCTGGAGCACCAGTCTATAAAGAACAAAGGGAAAAGCAAGCTGTCCCTTAAAGAATTAAGGACTCTTAATTCTTTTTCATGGTATAAAGCAACATGTTACTGTGACTTTTGACCTCCAGGGGTTGGATTAGATGATTTTCCACATGGTTTGTTGTGAAAGGTTTTATTGTGCATTCACCTCACAGATCCCCCAACAATTTAAATGCCATAAAAATGGCTAACATATGTGGCAGGTTTTAAAAATGTCCATCCGCCAAATGGATTTGCTTCTCATGCGGCCACCCGGAGCTGGCAGCCTTCCTCCACACACCTAGAGGAGGTTCTAAGTGGGAGGGCAGAGTCACTCTGATAAGCTGTAATGAATGTGGCTCCCAGGGCAGAGGTGACAGACCTTCTGCCTCTCTGACCCTCAGACACACATCTTGGTTGGCTTTTCTTTCCCTCGATACTGGTGGGAGTTTTATTTGTCTGCTAGCTTTTCTTCTTTGGGAAGTGGGTTTTTAAAAACATTTCTCTGCGGGTCACAAAAAATCTGTATTCCCAGATTCCATGAAGGTAGAATGCATTAACGTGGCCCACAGCCACTGTCTCGGTGGGCTATTTCAATTCTCATGCTCTCCCAAGTGTTCTCATTTGTAAGCTACCAACATTACTAACCTACCTGTTAAAAAACACAGGGAGAGAATTTATCGCGATTTACTAGGAGCAATGCAGTTCTTTTCCTTAGCAGGAAGTCATTGTCTTTATATTCATTAGCTAGCAACAACACTAAAAAAAAAAATTACGTACATGGATGCGCTTCTCTTTTCATACCAGATGTGACTTCTCAAAGCAAGTCTGCCTGCTGAGAATTCCTTCAAGGCCTAGTTAATTAATGCCTTCTTCATAGATCCAATGATCAGGTATGATTTCTGTCTCGACCTCTTTTTCGGCACTCATCATAGTGTCCCTTAGATATCCCCAGGGACCTAAAAGGAAGCCTTCTAAGGGTCTGAGAACCAGCCCGTTAACAGTGGTCCCCTGTCTTTCTTCAGCGCTGGTCTCCCTCTGTCTGCCTACAATCCAGCCTGAAGAGGACACTACTCGTCAGAAGAACACTTTTATCTGTCTGTGGGTGCCAGCCAGATATATACTCCAGGCACCAGAAGGAAGCCGGAGGTCAAGGAAGGCCTCCTCCTGTGCCCTCAGAGCCTCACCTTGTCACTCGGCTTGGGCATTTCCACTGAGGACCAATGAAGTTTCACTTGGGCAGCTTCATCAGCTTCCGATCTTCAGCCCTCATTCCACAGTGGCTTTAAATTAATCCAAANCGTCATAAGAACACTTTTATCTGTCTGTGGGTGCCAGCCAGATATATACTCCAGGCACCAGAAGGGAGCCGGAGGTCAAGGAAGGCCTCCTCCTGTGCCCTCAGAGCCTCACCTTGTCACTCGGCTTGGGCATCTCCATTGAGGACCAATGAAGTTTCACTTGGGCAGCTTCATCAGCTTCCAATCTTCAGCCCTCATTCCACAGTGGCTTTAAATTAATCCAAAGGACCATCGATGGTCCTTCCATTTTTTATCCTCTTGGCTCAACTGGCATTTATGATTCCCATCTCTCTCCCCTTTAATAACAGCAAGGGGGAGGGAAACATTCTTTTAGAAGTTAGTAGCAGAGCTCACCAGGTGGAGATTTGTCTTTTGTTTACCAAAACATGCCAATACACCATTTTGGTTGAAGCAAGATGGTCCTCAGGACATAGGTGGGATGGAGACAAGAAGTTTAAAAAGTATGAATTTTTTAGGTTCTAGGAGCAGTGCTGGAGGAATGGGGTGCCCAGGAAAGAGGATAAGCTAGGAGAGATGAGAAGGGATGGCCCAGCAACAGAAGGGAATCAATGATTCAAGGAAAAGAGACAGTGAGTGAGAAACTCACAGTGAAGGATATGACAGATGGACTTTTTAGAATAGTAATGGTTAGTGTTTTCAATATAAAGTTGTTTATTCTGTTCTGGACATCAGTCTCCTATTAAAAGAAGCAGGATTAAATCTGTTTAGTGAAACAAGCTACAGGTTTAAAAATAATGATCATTATTAATAAATGAAGGTCATCTAAATTAGTTCGAAACAGCAAAATATGTTGCACATATTGCTGTTGTTTAATCGCTAAGTCTTGTCCAACTCTTTTGCACCCCCCTGGAGTGTAGTCCACCAGGCCTTTCTGTCTATGGGATTTCCCAGGCAAGAACGCTAGAGTGGGTTGACATTTCCTTCTCCAGGGAATCTTCCCGACCCTGGAATCAAACTCGTGTTTTCTGTATTGGCAGGCGGCCTTTACCACTGAGCCACCAGACAAGCCCATGCCATACATACAGGCACCCAAACAAACTCAATTTCTTTTCCACACACATCTATACATTGTATCTAGGATAAGAGATAAGAGTTTTATAGCTTCTCTTTAACACAGTTATTCTCATGTATAGCCCCCTCTTCAGTGTTTCTCCTACTCAGTACTTGCTGGGAATGGAATCTGGGAGAGAGTAAGGAAAATGAGCGTATTCCATATTTGCATAAGACCATAAACCTAAAGGCTTCCCTTGTAGCTCAGTTGGTAAAGAATCTGCCTTCAATGCAGGAGACCCAGGTTGGGAAGATACCCTGGAGAAGTAAATGGCTACCCACTCCAGTATTCTTGCCTGGAGAATCCCATGGACAGAGGAGCCTGTCAGGATATGGTCCATGGGGTTGCAAGAATTGGACACCACTTAGCAACTAAACCACATAAACCTAAAGAGGGGATATGCAACAAGGAGTAATATACAAGAGAAACCAAGAATTCAGGGGAAGTGAAAAATCTGAGTACAAAACACTGGGGTGGAGTAGGGTCTCCAGATAAAATAAGGAATGCCCAATTAAATCTGAATTTCAGATAAACAAATTACTTTTTATGTCCCAAATATACTTCTCCTTATACTAGATGCCTTTAGTTGTATTTGAGGAAGTTGAAAGACCTAGAGTAGGAGAATTCTGGACTCTGTCAGAAGTAAAAGACATTTAAAATGTCATAGAAGAGTATGGCTTGGATACAGTGAACATCTCGGTCAAATAACATTGTACATTTTCAGAAGTGCTGTGTTTAGAGTCAGGCTCAAAGTCCTTCACAAATTTGTATACGTTACATGGTTTTTCAGACTATGAAACACATAATGTGAATATTCGCTCTCAACATCAACACTAACTGTGAAAACGTCAAGGAGGTTCTANTCCACTGAGGACCAATGAAGTTTCACTTGGGCAGCTTCATCAGCTTCCGATCTTCAGCCCTCATTCCACAGTGGCTTTAAATTAATCCAAAGGACCATCGATGGTCCTTCCATTTTTCATCCTCTTGGCTCAACTGACATTTATGATTCCCATCTCTCTCCCCTTTAATAACAGCAAGGGGGAGGGAAACATTCTTTTAGAAGTTAGTAGCAGAGCTCACCAGGTGGAGATTTGTCTTTTGTTTACCAAAACATTCCAATACACCATTTTGGTTGAAGCAAGATGGTCCTCAGGACATAGGTGGGATGGAGACAAGAAGTTTATAAAGTATGAATTTTTTAGGTTCTAGGAGCAGTGCTGGAGGAATGGGGTGCCCAGGAAAGAGGATAAGCTAGGAGAGATGAGAAGGGATGGCCCAGCAACAGAAGGGAATCGATGATTTAAGGAAAAGAGACAGTGAGTGAGAAACTCACAGTGAAGGATATGACAGATGGACTTTTTAGAATAGTAATGGTTAATGTTTTCAATATAAAGTTGTTTATTCTGTTCTGGACATCAGTCTCCTATTAAAAGAAGCAGGATTAAATCTGTTTAGTGAAACAAGCTACAGGTTTAAAAATAATGATCATTATTAATAAATGAAGGTCATCTAAATTAGTTCGAAACAGCAAAATATGTTGCACATATTGCTGTTGTTTAATCGCTAAGTCTTGTCCAACTCTTTTGCACCCCCCTGGAGTGTAGTCCACCAGGCCTTTCTGTCCATGGGATTTCCCAGGCAAGAACGCTAGAGTGGGTTGACATTTCCTTCTCCAGGGGATCTTCCCGACCCTGGAATCAAACTCGTGTTTTCTGTATTGGCAGGCGGCCTTTACCACTGAGCCACCAGACAAGCCCATGCCATACATACAGGCACCCAAACAAACTCAATTTCTTTTCCACACACATCTATACATTGTATCTAGGATAAGAGACAAGAGTTTTATAGCTTCTCTTTAACACAGTTATTCTCATGTATAGCCCCCTCTTCAGTGTTTCTCCTACTCAGTACTTGCTGGAAATGGAATCTAGGAGAGAGTAAGGAAAATGAGCGTATTCCATATTTGCATAAGACCATAAACCTAAAGGCTTCCCTTGTAGCTCAGTTGGTAAAGAATCTGCCTTCAATGCAGGAGACCCAGGTTGGGAAGATACCCTGGAGAAGTAAATGGCTACCCACTCCAGTATTCTCGCCTGGAGAATCCCATGGACAGAGGAGCCTGTCAGGATATGGTCCATGGGGTTGCAAGAATTGGACACCACTTAGCAACTAAACCACATAAACCTAAAGAGGGGATATGCAACAAGGAGTAATATACAAGAGAAACCAAGAATTCAGGGGAAGTGAAAAATCTGAGTACAAAACACTGGGGTGGAGTAGGGTCTCCAGATAAAATAAGGAATGCCCAATTAAATCTGAATTTCAGATAAACAAATTACTTTTTATGTCCCAAATATACTTCTCCTTATACTAGATGCCTTTAGTTGTATTTGAGGAAGTTGAAAGACCTAGAGTAGGAGAATTCTGGACTCTGTCAGAAGTAAAAACATTTAAAATGTCATAGAAGAGTATGGCTTGGATACAGTGAACGTCTCGGTCAAATAACATTGTACATTTTCAGAAGTGCTGTGTTTAGAGTCAGGCTCAAAGTCCTTCACAAATTTGTATACGTTACATGGTTTTTCAGACTATGAAACACATAATGTGAATATTCGCTCTCAACATCAACACTAACTGTGAAAACGTCAAGGAGGTTCTAACACCACTTTCTTACTAACTGTCAAAAAAAAACACCACTGGCTATTCTATCTCTAAAGGCAATTACTATTTAAACCCTTAAACTTACAGTGAAAATAATTACTAAAGAGGCAAGTGAATAGTTCCCCCCTCAGCTCCTTCCCTATAGGGTAAACAGAATGAAGCATTAGCCCAGGGACCCTTACCAAACTAGGCCAGCTTAGCTACCATATAGTCAAGCAGGGCCCTGTCCACTCTCCTACTACCTGATTTTATCAGGCAATAACAACTGTGCTCTTAAAATGTTCAAATTTCCAAAAGATCCAAGCCATCCTCAGGGCAGTGTGAAACAATAGGAAATACTTTTCAATTAAAGAAAAAGGTTATTACAAATGTGGTTAATAAAGTATAAGGTAAATGTACTTAATAAAATTACAGCTTCAAGTGAAATGCAGGAAACCTCTTTCATTTTTATTAAAGCTGAATTTACCGCTTTGGTTTATTGGTTTGCAGTTTCAGAACTTAATTTAGACTCTAGATGATTTGCTCAAAGGAAAATAGACGAGTCAGCTGTGTGTTGGCCTATCCCAGCCAAGTGGTTGTGATAGAGGTACTAAGCAATCCTGTGTCACATGTCCTAAACATAGAAAACCCACTCAAAGAACTCTTTCCACTTACACCAGGTTTCAGCAGGATGAACTTTATACAAATATACCAGGTGAGGTTTTTTTCTTTTCACTTTTGCACTGCAATTCTACCTCTCTCTCAGATCTGCTAGCTTGGATCCTACTGAATCTTTAAGGCTTGTCCACAGGATCACGCTACTTCTCCAGCCTGTCAGTTCTCAGTGGTTGCTGCACTACTCCAAGGCGGCACTTTGAATATTTGTGGGGATGCTCTTCAGGTGTTAGTGTGATTAAGCACTTATATATATTACACTACATGCTATTTTACTGTAAGCCATTTTTCATCTATTTCCTCTTTATATCACAGTAGGGATAATATGTTGGTTTTTAAAAATTAAGTATGGAAGGAAAAGTAAAAGACTAAGAAGAATCATGACACTTCACTTCTGAAAAAGGAAAGTACAGAGGGGTTTTTTTCCCCAACCACCTACAGATTTTTAATGAAGCTACAGAAATTAAGACCATGTTATGCTGGTTGAAAACTTGATAAGCTGACAATGGAAAAGAATAAAGAGCCCAGAAACAGCCCTATATAACTTTGTCTATTATACAAGAAGCATGTCAAATTGACGTGGACTGAGAGACTTTAATAAATGGAACTGAGAAAACAGGGTTATCTGCTGGGGTCCAGCCCCCGCAGGATCCAGGGAAACCCAAAGGAGGAACGTCGGCAATTGCGATTGATTTAGAGAGAGATAAGGAAAGAATGTTGACGATAAGAAAATAGAGGAGAGAAAGAGGCTGATATTCCTTGGTTTACATAGAAAGCCAATAAAACTCCAAGACAAGAAGTTTGCCCTGTTCACAGAGGCCACAGGTGCCCTCCCGGTCTCCCGAGGGAGTGAAGATGCAGACCGTCTTCCCCTTCAGGTCTTAGAAACCCAGGCAGATAAGTGAACACAGGGAGCCCCTAGGCTCCAAGGGATCAGCCTGAAAAAAGAGGGAGATAGGGAGAGAGAGAGAAAGAAAGAGAGAAGAAAAAGCACGCGGTGACCAAGCTGTTTCAATGAGCGAGGCCCAAAAGCTTTATTTTTCAAAAGGTGCTTTTATACCTTGCCTTATACATAGAGGGAAATGAAAGATGCAAGGTCATACAGAGACAGCCCAAACATTCCAGCAGTTTTGCCCTTATTGAAAGCAGGATTTTTTTGCATACCCTTCCCACAAATGATGTTGTGTACAGTATCTTATGGCCTTGGAGGCTTGTGAACATTTTATGACCCTCTTGATAAAGGCTGTNACAGCCCAAACATTCCAGCAGTTTTGCCCTTATTGAAAGCAGGATTTTTTTGCATACCCTTCCCACAAATGATGTTGTGTACAGTATCTTATGGCCTTGGAGGCTTGTGAACATTTTATGACCCTCTTGATAAAGGCTGTTCAACCAGAAAACTTATTTTCCCTCAAAGTGTTTTTTCTTTATATTTCTAATCTATGTCAGCCTC
>SJYW01004845.1:8377-21467 GCA_006410735.1 Raphicerus campestris
TAGTCCAACTCTCACATCCATACATGACCACTGGAAAAACCATAGCCTTGACTAGATGGACCTTTGTTGGCAAAGTAATGTCTCTCCTTTTTAATATGCTGTCTAGGTTGGTCATAATTTTCCTTCCAAGGAGTAAACGTCTTTTAATTTCATGATTTTGAAGCCCAGAAAAATAAAGTCAGCCACTGTTTCCCCATCTATTTCCCATGAAGTGATGGGACCAGATGCCATGATCTTCATTTTCTGAATGTTGAGCTTTAAGCCAACTTTTTCACTTTCCTCTTTTACTTTTGTCAAGAGGCTTTTGAGTTCCTCTTCACTTTCTGCCATAAGGGTGGTGTCATCTGCATATCTGAGGTTGTTGATATTTCTCCTGGCAATCTTGATTCCAGCTTGTGTTTCTTCCAGCCCAGCATTTCTCATGATGTACTCTGCATAGATGTTAAATAAGCAGGGTGACAATATATAGCATTGAAGTACTCCTTTTCCTATTTGGAACCAGTCTGTTGTTCCATGTCCAGTTCTAATTCTTGCTTCCTGACCTGCATACAGATTTCTCAAGAGGCAGGTCAGGTTGTCTGGTATTCCCATCTCTTTCACAATTTTCCACAATTTATTGTGATCCACACAATCAAAGGCTTTAGCATAGTCAATAAAGCAGAAATAGATGTTTTTCTGGAACTCTGTTGCTTTTTCAGTGATCTAGCGAATGTTGGCAGTTTGATCTCTGGTTCCTCTGCCTTTTCTAAAACAAGCTTGAACATCTGGAAGTTCACGGTTCATGTATTGCTGAAGCCTCGCTTGGAGAATTTTAAGCATCACTTTACTAGCGTGTGAGATGAGTGCAATTGTGCGGTAGTTTGAGCATTCTTTGGCATTGCCTTTCTTTGGGATTGGAAAGAAAACTGATCTTTTCCAGTCCTGTGGCCACTGCTGCGTTTTCCAAATTTGTTGGCCTATTGAGTACGGCACTTTCACAGAATTTCAAAGATTTCACAGAAAGTCTATCAGAATTTGAAATAACTCAACTGGAATTCTATCACCTCCACTAGTTTTGTTCGTAGTGATGCCCACTTGACTTCCTAAGGCCCTCTTGACTTCACATTCCAGGATGTCTGGCTTTAGGTGAGTGACCACACCACCGTGATTATCTGGGTCATGAAGATCTTTTTTTTGTACAGTTCTTCTGTGTATTCTTGCCACCTCTTCAATTTTTGAATAATGATTTTTTTGTAATGTAAGATTAAAATTTTAATGTTTAACATAATATTATCATAATTTTTTAATCAAAAAATCAATTTTACCATGAAATAAGGTGTAACATGGACTTCCCAGGTGGCACTAGTGGTAAAGAACCCACCTGCCAATGCATGAAATGTGAGAGGTATGGGTTGAGAAGATCCCCTGGAGAAGAGCCTGGCAACCCACTCCAGTATACTTGCCTGGAGAATCCCATGGACAGAGGAGCCTGGTGGCCTGCAATCCAGAGTCGCAAAGAATCAGACATGACTGAAACACACATATATGCAAGGTGTAACATAATAAAACGTCAGCATTTTTAAGACTCTCTGCCCTGCCAATTCATCAGTTTACCATTACTGGGTGCATATTTCTTTGTGTCTGCTTTCTTTGCTTGACTGTATTTCATATATATTTTCCTATGTGAAAAAAGATGGAACACACATTTGTCATTTGCAATAAACAAATAATACCCTGCACAGTGATAATATCATAATTTTCTTTCTTATCCTCCTACTGTTGAGCATTTGGGCTTATTTCTAGTTTCTTAGCTGATACCCACAGTAAAACTCCAAATATCTTTGTAGAGGTGGGATTTTCTCTTCCATGTTACTTCCTTGGGCTGTGTTCTTTAAGTAGGGACACTGGATCAAGAATATATTCAAACTATCAGCTCTGATTCTATGGTCTTAAAATGAATATAATACTATGCTAGAGCCCAGAATTGCCAGTCTGACAATGCACCAGTAATTTACAAGGGCATTTATTCTCATAGATTGTTCATTTGAAAATGTTTGTTACTGTTGAGGGGAAAGTATGAGTTAATTGTCTTGATTTTGAATTTTTAAATAGTGTATCACTAAGCATTTTTCCCAGTATTCCTTTTCTGTGGGCTTCCTCCTTTTTGTGCTCCCAGAGGCCATCCCTTGATAGCTGCTGGTGGAAACTGGGTATTGTGCCCTGTACTTAAGAACATAGCAAGCAAAATTGTCAAGACTCTTTTCCCCAACCAATTATATTTCATCAAAATTTGGTAGATTTTTATCATGTAGCACTTTAAACAGCAAAGTCCATTCATTTTTTTCATTAATTAATTGAAGCTGATTTTTTTTAAAGATCACTTCTCTGGCTCCTGGAATTATAAAAGTAGGAGTTCAGAACAAACTTTATAAAGACCAGAAAAATTTGGTAACTGTGATAATATATAATGTAATAATAGTCATTTCTTCAATAGCACAAAGCATAATATCATCTGTATCCAAATAATTAAGGTCAAGTAAACATCAGTTCAGTTGCTCAGTTGTGTCTGACTCTTTGTAACCCCATGGACTACAGCACACCAGGCTTTCCTGTCCATCACCAACTCCTGGAGCTTACTCAAACTCATGTCCATTGGGTTGGTGATGCCATCCAACCATGTCATCCTGTCATCCCCTTCTCCTCCTGCCTTCAATCTTTCCCAGCATCAGGGTCTTTCCCAATGAGTCGGTTCTTTGCATCAGGTGGCCAAAGTATTAGAGTTTCAGCATCAATCCTTCCAATGAATATTCAGGACTGATTTCCTTTAGGATGGACTTGTTGGATCACCTTGCAGTCCAAGGGACTCTCAGGAGTCTTCTCCAACACCACAGTTCAAAAGCATCAATTATTCTATGCTCAGTTTTTTTTAATAGTCCAACTCTTACATCCATTCATGACTACTGGAAAAACCATAGCTTTGACTAGACAGACATTTGTTGGCAAAGTGATGTCTCTGCTTTTTTATATACTGTCTAGGTTGGTCATAGCTTTTCTTCCAAGGAGCAAGCTAGTCTTTTAATTTCATGGCTGTAGTCATCATCTGCAATGATTTTGGAGCCCCTCAAAATAAAGTCTGTTACTGTTTCCATTGTTTCCCCATCTATTTCCCATGAAGTGATGGGACCGGATGCCATGATCTTCGTTTTCTGAATGTTGAGCTTTAAGCCAACTTTTTCACTCTCCTCTTTCACTTTCATCAAGAGGCTTTTGAGTTCCTCTTCACTTTCTGCCATAAGGGTGGTGTCATCTGCATACCTGAGGTTATTGACATTTCTCCCGGCAATCTTGATTCCAGCTTGTGCTTCTTCCAGCCCAGCATTTCTCATAAGGTACTCTGCATAGAAGTGAAATAAGCAGGGTGACAGTATACAACCTTGGTGTACTCCTTTCCCGATTTGGAACCAGTCTGTTGTTCCATGTCCAGTTCTAACTGTTGCTTCTTGATCTGCATACAGATTTAGCAGAAGGCAGGTCAGGTGGTCTGGTATTCCCGTCTGTTTAAGAATTTCCACAGTTTGTTGTGATCCACACAGTTAAAGGCTTTAGCATAGTCAATAAAGCAAAAGTAGATGTTTTTCTGGAACTCTCTTGCTTTTTCTATGATCCAATGTATGTTGGCAGTTTGAACTCTGGTTCCTCTGTCTTTTCTAAATCTAGCTTGAACATCTGAAAGTTCACAGTTCACATACTGTTGAAGCCTGCCTTGGAGAATTTTGAGCTTTACTTTGCTAGTGTGTGAGATGAGTGCAATTGTGCGGTAGTTTGAGCATTCTTTGGCATTGCCTTTCTTTGGTAGTTTGAGACATTAGATTTAGTACAATGATCATTTCTCATATCTTGAGTTTTGAGCATGTGCTTTCTTTAAATCCTGCTAGGGGAAAAAAAAATCACCAGTTGGGGAAAGAGATTAGAATTTATAGTTTCCTTAGTTTATAAACATTTTAAAACAAAGGTTTTAGACTTCTTGGGAAAAATGAATAAGTAAATTAGAACATGATTTTTATTTACATGTAGCATTATATTAAAGTGTATTGATTATTTTCAGCTGGGAAGTCTTTAACGAGTAAAGAAGAAATCAAAGGGATTCCCTGGGCCTCCTGGACATGTGTGAAGGGCCCAGAAGTGAGTGGAATTTGGCCAAAATACACTGATGTCACTGACATCAACTCAGTGGATGCAAATTACAACAGTTCAGTGTTGGTGTCTGGAGATGATTTTGGACTGGTTAAATTGTTTAAATTTCCTTGTCTCAAAAAAGGTAAGGCCAAAAGAAATGCTTCATTGAATGAAGATTTAATCTAGTATATATATACAGTGTAATTAAGGCTTATTTTCTTGATGTCCCTTAGTGCAGACTATTCATTTTATCTTTATATATATATATTTACTCTTCAATACTTTTTAGTAAAGTTTTATATCTTCTGCTTTTGACATTCTGAAATATATGTGGTTTTGCAAATTTAAGTCAGCATTTGTTAACAGAGATACTACTCAACATTTTGTGATCCATAAACCTCACATTTCACATTTTAAACAAGTTATATTCTATTTATATCTATGTAAATATAATTTAAATTATATGTTACATTAAAATATTATAATTAAAATTCATTTATGCATTACAGCTAATTATGCTTATACATAGGAAGCAAAGCTACTCCTTATAGACATATTTAAAATAAAATCTGAAAGTGATTGTTCTGGTGATAATACACTTTGTGGACTGCTTTTCATAGCACTAATTTTGCACACCAGACTAACATAACTGGTGAAATTTTTATAGAATTATTGTTGATTTACAGCGTATTAGTTTCTACTACACAGAAAAGTGATTTTGTTTTATATATAGAGAGATATTACATATAGATAAATATACATTCTTTTAAAATTGTTTCCCATTGTGGTTTATCAATAGAATACTGAATATAGTTCCCTGTCCAATACAGTAGGACCTTGTTGTTTATCCATTCTATCTATNTCTACTACACAGAAAAGTGATTCTGTTTTATATAGAGAGAGATATTACATATAGATAAATATACATTCTTTTAAAATTGTTTCCCATTATGGTTTATCAATAGAATACTGAATATAGTTCCCTGTCCAATACAGTAGGACCTTGTTGTTTATCCATTCTATCTATATATTATAGTCTACATCTGCTAATCCCAAACTCCCAATCTGTTCCTTCCCCAACTCCCCTCCCACTTGGCAACCACAAGTCTGTTCTTTATGTCTATGAGTCTACTTCTGTTTGGTAGATAAGTTCATTTGTGTCATATTTTAGATTCCATGTATAAGTGATATCACATGGTATTTTTCTCTTTTTGACTTAATCCCACTTGGTTTGGTCATCTCTGGATCCATCCATGTTGTTGCAAATGGTATTGTTTCATTCTTTTTATGGCTGAGGAGTATTCCACTGTGCATATTACCCATCTTCTGTATCCGTTCATCTGTTGATGGACATTTAGATTGTTTCCATGTCTTGGTTTTTGTGAATAGTGTTACTATGAACATTGGGGTGCATGTATCTTTTTGAATTGTAGTTTTGTCTGAATATATGTCAGGAGTGGGATTGCAGGATCATATGGTAGTTCTACCCGTAGGTTTTTGAGGAACCTTCATACTGTTTTCCATTATAGTTGTACCAACTTACTTACCCACCAACAATGTAGAAGGGTTTCATTTTCTGCACACAGTCTCCAACATTTGCTGTCTATAGACTTTTAGTGATGGCCGTTTAGTGTGAAGTGGTACCTCACTGCAGTTTTAATTTGCATTTCTCTAGTAATTAGCAGAATTGAACATCTTTTCATGTGCCTGATGGCCACTTGCATGTCTTCTTTAGAAAAATGTTTGTTTAGATCTTCCACCCTTTTTTGTTGTTTGTTTGGTCGTTGTTGAGTTTTATGACCTGTTTGTATATTTTGGAATTTAAGCCCTTGTTGGTTGCACCATTTGTAGATATTTTCTCCCAGTCTGCAAATTTGTCTTTTCATCTTATTTATGGTTTTCTTTGTTGTGCAAAACGTGTAAGTTTCGTTAGGTCCCATTTGTTTATTTTTGCTTTGGAGAGACTGATAACTGGTGACATTTTTGAGAGAGAAATTTGACTTAAAACCCTTTCTGCCCTTGTATCTTGTTCTTTAGTTTTATTGTTGTCACTTCAATTTTTCTGGCACCTCAGGCTTTGTAGAATGTGACTGAATTAATTATCTAATGATCCTGTCCTCTTCTTCCTTCAAAAGTTTAGGCAAATCCTATACACAGGTTTTTCTGAGACTCCCTGCCTGTACCCTGAAAATATGATTTTGGGAAAGTAATCAGTAGGGATATGCTGTTGCCTAAAAACCCTTTCACTTGAATGATTTTTAGATTAAACACAGAAAGAGACTGAAAATGTAATCAGAAAGTTTTTTTCAGCTAACTGGCAGTTTTGAAGCAGTGAATTTTGGTACAAAATTGAACATCAAGTGCATAGGAGAAACAACCATCACTTCCACTTGACAAGATGACCATCAGTTTAAAATGCTTGAGGAACAAGATGGCGGAGGAATAGGTGGATGTGGAGTACATGTCTCCCCACGGATACATGAGGAATACACCTTCAGACACAGAACTGCATGCAGAACACCAGCTGAGAGTGGACAGGAGCACCTGATCAGCAGAAAAGAATATATAGACCCATGCAAAACTCAGTAGGATGACGGAACTAGGGGGAAAAATGGGAACGTTAGTAGGACTAGACCTGCCCTCAGCGGGTGGGGGAACTGAAGCAGGGGTCCGATCCCCACATCGGGGCAGTTTTCTGAGTCAGAGGAGAAACGTTTAAGGCTGAGAGGGAAACAGCCTAAATGGAATGAGAATCAGACAATCCTTGCCGCAGCCATATATACGCTAGATGGCATAGTGGCTGGAAGCTGGAGTTTAGGGATTGTGAAGCAATCCCAGGGCAAGGGCTGCTGTTGACTGTGGACAGACAGATCGAGGGAATGTGAGGAAGGAGACTGTGGTGGGAAGTGCCTGTGGAGGAAAGCCGGCAGCCATGGAAGCAGGTTGATGCAGCTGAGTCATGAGTGGGGGTGGGGGGGTAACCATCACCATAGCCTCTCTCCCGCCATCACCACAGCCTCTCCCCAGCCAGAAACCCTACAACCCAAGCAGCTGCACCACCTCTACACCTGGCCCTCACAGGGGCAAACCCAACTCCTTCAGGGCAGCCTCAGGAGCAAACCCCAGTGGATGACCCACATGCAGAGATGGAAATAAAGCCACAATTGTAACCCTGGGGCAGTGTGACTAAGGAGGAAGACCCCAAACCCTCCCACCAGCTATACAAGCTGCAGATTAAATCCACAGAGTCAACTAGGCAGACTCTGTGTCTGTGGAATATATAAAAGGTCATTGAGAGCCCCTGCAGAAGAAAATGCACTCGTTCTGATAGCTGTGGACACTGGAGGCAAGAACACAGAATAGAAGCAGATTAGAATCTGAGCTGCCCCCACGGCAGGCCCAGAGATCAGCACAGCATTGGAGGGCATCATAGGCAGGTCAAGTGGACTGTGACTCCCAGCAAGGGAGAGGACTCTGACAGCAGTGACTCAGGAAAAACGTTTATTATTCTTATGTTTTGACTTGTTCTGTAAATTCTTTTGGATTTTTTTTTCTTTTTTTCCCGCTTCTGTTGTAGTTGATTTTACTGGCACTATGAAATCTAAGCTTTTAAGTTCTTTTTTTTTCCTNTAACTGGCAGTTTTGAAGCAGTGAATTTTGGTACAAAATTGAACATCAAGTGCATAGGAGAAACAACCATCACTTCCACTTGACAAGATGACCATCAGTTTAAAATGCTTGAGGAACAAGATGGCGGAGGAATAGGTGGATGTGGAGTACATGTCTCCCCACGGATACATGAGGAATACACCTTCAGACACAGAACTGCATGCAGAACACCAGCTGAGAGTGGACAGGAGCACCTGATCAGCAGAAAAGAATATATAGACCCATGCAAAACTCAGTAGGATGAAGGAACTAGGGGGAAAAATGGGAACGTTAGTAGGACTAGACCTGCCCTCATCGGGTGGGGGAACTGAAGCAGGGGTCCGATCCCCACATCGGGGCAGTTTTCTGAGTCAGAGGAGAAACGTTTAAGGCTGAGAGGGAAACAGCCTAAATGGAATGAGAATCAGACAATCCTTGCCGCAGCCATATATACGCTAGATGGCATAGTGGCTGGAAGCTGGAGTTTAGGGATTGTGAAGCAATCCCAGGGCAAGGGCTGCTGTTGACTGTGGACAGACAGATCGAGGGAATGTGAGGAAGGAGACTGTGGTGGGAAGTGCCTGTGGAGGAAAGCCGGCAGCCATGGAAGCAGGTTGATGCAGCTGAGTCATGAGTGGGGGTGGGGGGGTAACCATCACCATAGCCTCTCTCCCGCCATCACCACAGCCTCTCCCCAGCCAGAAACCCTACAACCCAAGCAGCTGCACCACCTCTACACCTGGCCCTCACAGGGGCAAACCCAACTCCTTCAGGGCAGCCTCAGGAGCAAACCCCAGTGGATGACCCACATGCAGAGATGGAAATAAAGCCACAATTGTAACCCTGGGGCAGTGTGACTAAGGAGGAAGACCCCAAACCCTCCCACCAGCTATACAAGCTGCAGATTAAATCCACAGAGTCAACTAGGCAGACTCTGTGTCTGTGGAATATATAAAAGGTCATTGAGAGCCCCTGCAGAAGAAAATGCACTCGTTCTGATAGCTGTGGACACTGGAGGCAAGAACACAGAATAGAAGCAGATTAGAATCTGAGCTGCCCCCACGGCAGGTCCAGAGATCAGCACAGCATTGGAGGGCATCCTAGGCAGGTGAAGTGGACTGTGACTCCCAGCAAGGGAAAGGACTCTGACAGCAGTGACTCAGGAGAAACGTTTATTATTCTTATGTTTTGACTTGTTCTGTAAATTCTTTTGGATTTTTTTTCTTTTTTTCCCGCTTCTGTTGTAGTTGATTTTATTGGCACTATGAAATCTAAGCTTTTAAGTTCTTTTTTTTTCCTCAGTCACATTTTTTATTGTTGTTATAAACCTCCAGCTCTATATTGGGCTTTTGCAGTTCTGGGGAGTTGTTTTCTTTGTTTCTCTTTTTTTAATTTTAGTTTTTTAAACCTATTATTATTTTTTCTACATTTGTTCCTTAGTTTGCTTTTCCTACTGTTCTTTTTCCCTTGCAGTTAATCTTTACTATATATATAAATCTTCTTTATCTACCTCTATTTAGTTTGCATATCTATTTTTTCTTTCTTTCTTTTCTTCCTTTCCTTTAGTCTCAACACATTTGATAGTTTTATTTTCATTGCTTTATACGCCAGTTGGCACCTTGCTTTAGTCTTGTTTTCCACTTTGTGCTTTAGTTTTGCTCAATTCAGTTCAGTCACTCAGTTGGGTCTGACACTTTGCAACCCTGTGAGCCGCAGCACGCAAGGCCTCCCTGTCCAGCACAAACTCCTGGAGTTTATCCAAACTCATGTCCATTGAGTCGGTGATGCCATCCAACCATCTCATCCTCTGTTGTCCCCTTTTCCTCCTGCCCTCAATCTTTCCCAGCATCAGGGTCTTTTCAAATGAGTCAGCTCTTCCCATCAAGTGGCCAAAGTGCTGGAGTTCAGCTTTAGCATCATTCCTTCCAAAGAACACCGAGGACTAATCTCCTTTAGAATGGACTGGTTGGATCTCTTTGCAGTCCAGGCGACTCTCAAGAGTCTTCTCCAACACCACAGTTCAAAGCATCAATTCTTTGGTGCTCAGGTTTCTTTATAGTCCAACTCTCACATCCACACATGGCTACTGGAAAAACCATAGCCTTGACTAGATGGACCTGTGTTGGCAAAGTAATGTCTCTTTTTTAATATGCTGTCTAGGTTGGTCATAACTTTCCTTCCAAGGAACAAGCATGTCTTTTAATTTCATGGCTGCAATCACATCTGCAGTGATTTTGGAGCCCAGAAAAATAAAGTCAGCCACTGTTTCAAGTTTCCCCATCTGTTTGCCATGAAGTGATGGGACCAGATGCCATGATCTTAGTTTTCTGAATGAGCTTTAAGCCAACTTTTTCACTCTCCTCTTTCACCTTCATCAAGAGGCTCTTTAGTTCTTCACTCTCTGTCATAAGGGTGGTGTCATCTGCATATCTGAGGTTGTTGATATTTCTCCTGGCAATCTTGATTCCAGCTTCTGCTTCTTCCAGTCCAGTGTTTTTCATGATGTATTCTGCATAGAAGTTAAATAAGCATGGTGACAATAGACAGCCTTGATGCACTCCTTTTCCTATTTGGAACCAGTCCGTTGTTCCATGTCCAGTTCTAACTCTTGCTTCCTGGCCTGCATACAGGTTTCTCAAGAGGCAGGTCAGGTGGTCTGGTATTCCCATCTCTTTTCAGAATTTTCCACAGTTTATTGTGATCCACAGAGTCAAAGTCCTTGGCATAGTCAATAAAGCAGAAATAGATGTTTTTCTGGAACTCTCTTGCTTTTTCAGTGATCCAGTGAATGTTGGCAATTTGATCTCTGCTTCCTCTGCCTTTTCTAAAACAAGCTTGAACATCTGGAGGTTCACAGTTCATGTACTGTTGAAGTCTGGCTTGGAAAATTTTAAGCATCACTTTACTAGCATGTGAGATGAGTGCAATTGTGCGGTAGTTTGAGCATTCTTTAGCATTGCCTTTCTTTGGGATTGGAATGAAAACTGACCTTTTCCAGTCCTGTGGCCATTGCTGAGTTTTCCAAATTTGCTGGCCTATTGAGTGCAGCACTTTCACAGCATCACCTTTTAGATTTGAAATAGCTCAGCTGGAATTCCATCACCTCCACTAGCTTTGTTTGTAGTGATGCTTCCTAAGGCCCACTTGACTTCATTTTCCAAGATGTCTGGCTCTAGGTGAATGATCACACCATCACGATTATCTGGGTCATGAAGATCTTTTTTGTACAGTTCTTCTGTGTATTCTAGCTACCTCTTCTTATCGTCTGCTTCTGTTAGGTGCAGACCATTTCTGTCCTTTATTGAGTCCATCTTTGTATGAAATGTTCCCTGGGTATCTCTAACTTTCTTCAAGAGATCTCTAGTCTTTCCCATTCTGTTCTTTTCCTCTATTTCTTTGCATTGATCTCTGAAGAAGGCTTTCTTATCTCTCCTTGCTATTCTTTGGAACTCTGCATCCAAATGGGTGTATCTTTTTTTTTTTTTTTTCTCTTTTGCTTTTCATTTCTCTTCTTTTCACAGCTATTTGTAAGGCCTCCTCAGACAGCCATTTTGCATTTTTGCATTTTTTTTCCCTTGGTGATGGTCTTGATCCCTATCTCCTGAACAATGTCACGAACCTTATCCATAGTTCATCAGGCACTCTGTCTATCAGATCTAGTTCCTTAAATCTATTTCTCACTTCCACTGTATAATCATAAGGGATTTGATTTAGGTCATACCTGAATGGTCTAGTGGTTTTCTGCACTTTCTTCAATTTAAGTCTAAATTTGGCAATAAAGAGTTTATGATCTGAGCCACAGTTAGCTCCTGGCTGTGTTTTGTTGACTGTATAGAGCTTCTTCATCTTTGGCTGCAAAGAATATAGTCAATCTGATTTCACTGTTGGCCATCTGGTGATATCCATGTGTTGGGTATTCTCTTGTGTTGTTGGAAGAGTGTTTGCTATGATCAGTGTATTCTCTTGGCAAAACTCTATTAGCCTTTACCCTGCTTCATTCTGTATCCAAGGCCAAATTTTCTTGTTATTCCAGGTGTTTCATGACATCCTACTTTTGCATTCCAGTCCCTATAATGAAAAGGACATCTTTTGGGGGTGTTAGTTCTAAAAGGTCTTGTAGGTTTCCATAGAACCATTCGACTTCAGCTTCTTCAGCATTACTGGTTGGGGCTTAGACTTGGATTACCATGGTATTGAATGGTTTACCTTGGAAATGAGAGATCATTCTGTCATTTTTGAGATTGCATCCAAGTACTGCATTTCAGACTCTTCTGTTGACTGTGATGGCTACTCCATTTTTTCAAGGGATTCCTGCCCACAGTCGTAGAAATAATGGTCATCTGAGTTAAATTCACCTATTCCAGTCCATTTTAGTTTGCTGATTCCTAGAATGTCAACATTTACTTTTGCCATCTCCTGTTTGACCACTTCCAATTTGCCTTGATTCATAGACCTAACATTCCAGGTTCCTATGCAATATTGTTCTTTACAGCATCGGACTTTGCTTGTATCACCAGTCACACCCACAAGTGGGTGTTGTTTTTGCTTTGGCTCCATCCCTTCATTCTTTCTGGAGTTATTTCTCCGTTGATCTCCACTATCATATTGGGCACCTACCGACCTGGGGAGTTCTTTCTCTGTTCTGTCTTTTTGCCTTTTCATACTGTTCATGGAGTTCTCAAGGCAAGAATACTGAAGTGGTTTGCCATTCCCTTTTCCAGTGGACCACATTCTGTGAGACCTCTCCACCATGACCCATCCATCTTGGGTGGCCCCACATGGCATGGCTTAGTTTCACTGAGTTAGACAAGGCTGTGGACCATGTGATCAGACTGGCTAGTTTTCTGTGATTGTGGTTTCAGTCTGTCTGCCCTCTGATGCCCTCTCTCACCACCTACCATCTTACTTGGGTTTCTCTTACCTTGAACATGGGATTTCCAGCAAAGCGCAGCCATTGCTCCTTACCTTGGATGTTGGGTATCTCCTCTCAGCTCCCACTCCTGACCTTGGATGTGGGGCAACTCCTCTCGGCCACCGCTCCTGACCTTGGGTGTGGGGTACCTCCTCTCGGCCACTCCTGCGCTGCACAGCCACCACTCCTGCCTAGTTTTGATCTGGTAGATATAATTTTCCAGGTTAATCTATTGTACTTTATTTTTGTTGGACTGTTTTGATTTTGCTTATGGGTGTGTATGTATATATATATATTCAGTCATACTTTTTATTGTTGTTATAAACCTCTGCCTCTACACTGGGCCTTTGCAGTTCTGTGGAGTTTTCCTTTTTT
>SJYW01004845.1:24714-85609 GCA_006410735.1 Raphicerus campestris
TTTTTTTTTTTTTTCTTGTCTATTTCTTCTTCTTCTTTTTTTTTTCTTTTCTCTATTTTATAATTTTAATTTTCTTAAACCTATTATATTTTTTCTGCATTTATTCCTTTGTTTGCCTTTCCTACTGTTCTTTTCCCCTTGCAGTTAATCTTCAGTGTATGTAAACCTTCTTCATCTACCTCTGTTTAACTTTGCATATCTTTTCTTTCTTTCCTTTCCTTTCAACATATATGTTAGTTTTGTTTTCATTACTTTATTCCCCACTTGGCACCTTGCTTTAGTTTTATTTTCTGGTTTATGCTTTAGTTAGTTTTGTTGTTAAGTGGTAAATATAATTTTTGAATTCCTTTGTTTGCTAGATCAATCTATTTACTTTATTTTTGTTGGACTGTTTGACTTTGCTCATGGGTGTATGTGTATATGTGTATATCTATTATTTTAATTATTATATGCCTGATTTTGTAACTTCCATTTGTCTGGGGTTCATCTTTGGTTTCTTGTTCTTGGATTTTTGTTTTAATCTCACTTAATGCCATAACAAACCATTTATGGAATCTTGGTTCCTGACCAGAGGTCAAGCCCTGAGCCTTTGGAGTGAGAGCACTGACTCCAAGGCTGTAGACTACCAGAGAATTAACTCTAGGGGGTATCAAATAGTGAGAACTCACACAAAGGAAACCACTGTAATACAAGACCCAGCATCACCCAACCACCAATAGCACCCTGTGCAGGACCCCTTATCTAAACAAAGAAAACAAAAATACAAGCCCAATCATCAGCACAGGATTACCACCTCACTCAGCCTTGCCCATCAGAGGAAAAACAAACAAACAAAAACTTAGCACAAATCCCACCCTATAAGAAGCTTAGACAAACCACTGGACCAACCTTAGAGGGAAGAAACCAAAAGGAAGAAAGAATTCAGCCTTGAAGCCTGGGAAAAGGAGACCTCAAACCCAATAAGTTAAAAAATAATAATGAAAAAGCAGAGAAATACTGCACAAATGAAGGAACAAACTAGAAACACAGAAGCCCAAATAAATGAAGAGGAAATAGGCAACCTACCTGAAAAAGAATTCAGAATAATGATAGCAAAGATGATCAAAAACCTTGAAAGCAAAATGGAGAAAATGCAAGAATCAATTAACAAAGACCTAGAAGAATTAAAGAATAAACATGCAGAGACAGCACAATTACTGAAATTAAAAATATTCTAGAAGAAATCAATAGAATATCTGAAGCAGAAGAAGGAATCAGTGAGCTGGAAGATAAAATGATGGAAACAACTTGTGAAAAGCAGAATAAAGTAAAAAGAATGAAAAGAACTGAAGACAGTTTCAGAGACCTCTGGGACAATATCAAACACACCAACATTCGAATAGGGGTCCCAGAAGAAGAGAAGAAGAAAGAGAAGGGGTCCCAGAAGAAGAGAAGAAGAAAATTTTTGAAGAGATTATAGTTGAAAATTTCCCCAACGTGGAAAATAGAAATAGTCAATCAAGTCCAAGAGGCACAAAGAGTCCCATACAGGATAAACCCCAAAAGAAATACACCAAGACATGTACTAATCAAACTAACAAAGTCTAAACACAAATGAAGAATATTAAAAGCAGCAAGGGAGAAGCAACAAGTAACTTGCAAGGGAAACCCCATACGCTTAACAGCTGATCTTTTAGCAGAAATTCTGCAGGCCAGAAGGGAATGGCAGGATATATTTAAAGTACTGAAAGGGAAAAAATCTACAACCAATCTATTACTATACCTGGCAAGGATCTCATTCAAAATTGATGGAGAAATCAAAAGCTTTTCAGATAAGCAACATTAAGAGAATTCGGTACCACCAAATCAGCTTTACAACAAATATTAAATGGACTTATATAGTCAAGAAATACAAGAGAAGAAAAAAAGATCTACAAAATCAACCCCAAACAATTAAAAAAATGGCAATAGGGACATATATATCAGTAATTACTTTAAATGTAAATGTATTAAATGCTCCACCCAAAAGACACAGACTGGCCAGATGGATATGAAAACAAGATTCATATATATGCTGTGTACAAGAAACCCACTTCAGACCTCAAGACACATATAGACTGAAAGTGAGAGGATGGAAAAGTATATTCCATGCAAATGGGAAGCAAAAGAAAGCTGGAGTAGCAATCCTCATATCAAACAAAATAGACCGTAAAATAAAGAAGATTATAAGAGATAAGGAAAGACACTACATAATGATCAAAGGATCAGTCCAAGAGGAAGACATAACAATTGTAAATACCTATGCACCCAACATAGGATCACCTCAGTACATAAGGCAAACATGAACAAATGTAAAAGGAGAAACTGACAGTAACTCAGTAATAGTAGGAGACTTTAATGCCCCATTCACACCAGTGGACAGATCATCAAAACAGAAAATTAATAAGGAAACACAAGTCTTAAATGATACATTAGGTGAGATGGATCTCATTGGTATCTTCAGGACATTCCATCCAAATGCAGAAGAATACACCTTCTTCTCAAGTGCACATGGAATATTCTCCAGGATAGACCATATCTTGGGTCGCAAATCAAACCTCTGTAAATTTAAGAAAATTGAAATCATATCAAGCATATTCTCTGACCACAATGCTATGAGACTAGATATCAATTACAAGAAAAAAACTAAGAAACAAAAACACGTGGAGATTAAACATGTTTCTAAATAACCAACAGGTTCCTGAAGAAATCAAAAGGGAAATAAACAAATTTCTAGAAACAAATGACAATAAAAACACAGCAACTCACAACCTATGGGATGCAGCAAAAGCAGCCCTAAGAGAAAAGTTTATAGCAATACAATCCTACCTCAAGAAACAAGAAAAACAACAAATTAGACAGCCTAACTTTACATCTAAAATAACTGAAAAAAGAAAAACAAACAACAAACAAAAACCCAGAATTAGTAGAAAGAAAGAAATCATAAAGATCTGAGCAGAAATAAATGAAAAAATAAATGAAAGAAACAATAGTAAATATTAAAACTTAAAGATGGTTCTTTGAGAAGATAAACAAAACCAACAAACATTTAGCCAGACTCATCAAGAAAAAAAGAAGAATCAAACCAACAAAATTAGAAATGAAAAAGGAGAGGTTATAACAGACAGTGCAGAAATACAAAGGATTATAAGAGACTATTATGAGCAACTATATGTCAATAGAATGGGTAACCTGGAAGAAATGGACAGATTCTTAGAAAAGCTCAATCTTCCAAGACTGAACCAGGAAGAAATAGAAATTATGAACAACCCAGTTACAAGCACTGAAACTGAAGCTGGGATCAAAAATCTCCCAAAAAGCAAAAGCTGAGGATCAGATGGCTTCACAGGAGAATTCTTTCAAACATTTAGAGAAGAGCTAATGCTTATTCTTCTTCTACTGCTACTGTTAAGTCACTTCAGTCGTGTCCAACTCTGTGTGACCCCATAGACAGCAGCCCACCAGGCTCCCCCGTCCCTGGGATTCTCCAAGCAAGAACACTAGAGTGGGTTGCCATTTCCTTCTTCAATGCATGAAAGTGAAAAGTGAAAGTGAAGTCGCTCAGTTGTGTCCGATCCTCAGCAACCCCATGGACTGCAGCCTTCCAGGCTCCTCGGTCCATGGGATTTTCCGGGTAAGTGTACTGGAGTGGGGTGCCATTGCCTTCTCCACTAGCCTTATAAAACTCTCAAAAAAATTGCAGAGGAAGGATCACTTCCAAACTCATTCTACAAGGCCACCATCACCCTGATACCAAAATCAGACAGACAACACACAAAAAAACAAACCTACAGGCCAATATCACTGATGAACATAGATGCAAAAATTCTCAACAAAATTTTAGCAAACAGAATTCAGCAACACATCAAAAAGCTCATACACCATGATCAAGTTTGGTTTATCCCAGGAATGCAAGAATTCTTCAATATACACAAATCAATCAATGTGATACACCATATTAACAAATTGAAAGATAAAAACCATATGATCATCTCAATAGATGCAGAAAAAGCCTTTGACAAAATTCAGCACCCATTTATGATTAAAACTCTTCAAAAAATGGGCGTAGAAGGAACCTACTTACACAGTAAGGGCCATATACAAACGTTCTAAATGGTGAAAAACTGAAAACATCTCCCCTAAGATCAGGAACAAGACAAGGGTGTCCAATTTCCCACTGTTATTCAACATAGTTCTGGAAGTCCTAGCAATCAGAGAAGAAAAAGAAATAAAGGGAATCCAAATCAGAAAAGAAGAAGTAACACTCTCACATGATACTGTACATAGAAAACCCTAAAGATAGTATCAGAACATTACTAGAGCTAATCAGTGAATTTTAAAAAGTTGCAGGATACAAAATCAATACACAGAAATCACTTGCATTTCTATATACTAACAAAGAAAAATCAGAAAGAGAAATTAAGGAATCAATCCCATTCACCATTGCAACAAAAAGAATTAAATATCTAGGAATAAACTTACCTAAGGAGACAAAAGGACTGTACAGAGAAAATTATAAGATACTAACAAAAGAAATCAAAGATGACATAAACAGATGGAGAGATATTCTATGTTCCTGGGTAGGAAGAATCAATACTGTGAAAATGACTATACTACCAAATGCAATCTACAGATTCAGTGCAATCCCTATCAAATTACCAAGACATTTTTCACAGAACTAGAACAAAAAAATTTCACAATTCATATGGAAACACAAAAGACCCTGAATAGCCAAAGCAGTCTTGAGAAGGAAGAATGGAGCTGGAGGAATCAACCTTCCTGGCTTCAGAGTATACTACAAAGCTACAGTCATCAAGACAGTATGGCACTGGAACAAAAACAGAAGTACAGACCAATGAAACAAGATAGAAAGCCCAGAAATAAACCCATGCACCTATGGGTACCTTATTTTTGACAAAGGAGGCAGGAATATACAATGGGACAAAGACAGCCTCTTCAATAAATGGTGCTGGGAAAACTGGACAGCTGCATGTAAAAGAATGAAATTAGAACACTTCCTAACACCATACACAAAGATAAAATGGATTAAAGACCAGAAATATAAGACCAGAAACTATAAAACTCTTAGATGAAAACATAGGCAGAACACTCGATGACATAATTCAAAGCAAGATCCTCTATGACCCACCTCCTAGAGTAAGGAAAATAAAAACAAAAGTAAACAAGTGGGACCTGATTAAACTTAAAAGCTTTTGCACAGCACATGAAACTATAAGCAGGGTGAAAAGACAACCCTTGGAATGGGAGAAAATAATAGGAAATGAAACAACTGACAAAAGATTAATTTCCAAGATATACAAGCAGCTCATACAACTCAATACCAGAAAAACAAATAACCCAATCAAAAAGTGGAAAAAGACCTAAACAGGCAGTTCTCCAAAGAAGGCATAAAGATGGCTAACAAACACATGACAAGATGCTCAATATCACTCATTATTAGAGAAATGTAAATCAAAACCACAATGAGATATCACCTCACACTGGTCAGAATGGCCATCATCAAAAAGTTTATAAACAATAAATGCTAGAGAGGGTGTGGAGAAAAGGGAATGCTCTTCCAGTATTGGTGGGAATGTAAATTGATATAGTCACTATGGAAGATGGTATGGAGATTCCTTAAAAAACTAGGAATAAAACCACCATATGACCCAGCAATCCCACTCCTAAGCATATACCCTGAGCAAACCAGGGCTGAAAAAGACACATGTATCCCATTGTTCATTGCAGCACTATTTACAATAGCTAGAACATGGAAGCAACCTAGATGTCCATTGACAGATGAATGGATAAAGAAGTTTTGGTACATATGCCCAATGGAATATTACTCAGCCATAAAAGAGTACATTCAAGTCAGTTCTGATGAGGTGGATGAACCTAGAATCTATTACACAGAGTGAAGTGAGTCAGAAAGAGAAAGGTAAATATCATATTCTAATGCATATACATGGAATCTAGAAAAATGGTTCTGAAGAGTTTATTCACAGGGCAGCAACAGAGAAACAGACGTGGAGAATAGACTTATGAACATGGGGAAAGGGGAGGAGAGGGTGAGATGTATGGAAAGAGTAACATGGAAACTTACATTATCATATATAAAATAGATAGCCAACAAGAATCTGCTGTATGGTTCAGGAAACTCAAACAGGGGCTCTGTGTCAACCTAGAGGGGTGAGAGTGGAGAGGGGATGGGAGGGAGGTTCAAAAGTGAGGGGACCTATGGCTGATTCATGTTGAGGTTTGACAGAAAACAACAAAATTCTATAAATCAATTATCCTTCAATTTAAAAAATTTTTAAAAAGAAAGAAATGAAGAAAGTAGAATTTAGGTCTGTTTGATACAAAAAATTTTTAAAAATTAAATGCTCAAGGCACAGCATTACCTCAACATGCCTAATTGAAACTGTTCTCTCTCACCCTAACGGGTCTTTTGAGAAATAGGGCATGTCTTGTTAGACTGAGTAATGTACTTGCAGAGGTTAAGTACCAGAAGGTATCTGGAAAANAGGAAAATAAAAACAAAAGTAAACAAGTGGGACCTGATTAAACTTAAAAGCTTTTGCACAGCACATGAAACTATAAGCAGGGTGAAAAGACAACCCTTGGAATGGGAGAAAATAATAGGAAATGAAACAACTGACAAAAGATTAATTTCCAAGATATACAAGCAGCTCATACAACTCAATACCAGAAAAACAAATAACCCAATCAAAAAGTGGAAAAAGACCTAAACAGGCAGTTCTCCAAAGAAGGCATAAAGATGGCTAACAAACACATGACAAGATGCTCAATATCACTCATTATTAGAGAAATGTAAATCAAAACCACAATGAGATATCACCTCACACTGGTCAGAATGGCCATCATCAAAAAGTTTATAAACAATAAATGCTAGAGAGGGTGTGGAGAAAAGGGAATGCTCTTCCAGTATTGGTGGGAATGTAAATTGATATAGTCACTATGGAAGATGGTATGGAGATTCCTTAAAAAACTAGGAATAAAACCACCATATGACCCAGCAATCCCACTCCTAAGCATATACCCTGAGCAAACCAGGGCTGAAAAAGACACATGTATCCCATTGTTCATTGCAGCACTATTTACAATAGCTAGAACATGGAAGCAACCTAGATGTCCATTGACAGATGAATGGATAAAGAAGTTTTGGTACATATGCCCAATGGAATATTACTCAGCCATAAAAGAGTACATTCAAGTCAGTTCTGATGAGGTGGATGAACCTAGAATCTATTACACAGAGTGAAGTGAGTCAGAAAGAGAAAGGTAAATATCATATTCTAATGCATATACATGGAATCTAGAAAAATGGTTCTGAAGAGTTTATTCACAGGGCAGCAACAGAGAAACAGACGTGGAGAATAGACTTATGAACATGGGGAAAGGGGAGGAGAGGGTGAGATGTATGGAAAGAGTAACATGGAAACTTACATTATCATATATAAAATAGATAGCCAACAAGAATCTGCTGTATGGTTCAGGAAACTCAAACAGGGGCTCTGTGTCAACCTAGAGGGGTGAGAGTGGAGAGGGGATGGGAGGGAGGTTCAAAAGTGAGGGGACCTATGGCTGATTCATGTTGAGGTTTGACAGAAAACAACAAAATTCTATAAATCAATTATCCTTCAATTTAAAAAATTTTTAAAAAGAAAGAAATGAAGAAAGTAGAATTTAGGTCTGTTTGATACAAAAAATTTTTAAAAATTAAATGCTCAAGGCACAGCATTACCTCAACATGCCTAATTGAAACTGTTCTCTCTCACCCTAACGGGTCTTTTGAGAAATAGGGCATGTCTTGTTAGACTGAGTAATGTACTTGCAGAGGTTAAGTACCAGAAGGTATCTGGAAAATCAGCATTCAGAAGAAACATCCTGAGGGTCAGAAACAATACTATTGGTCTCAAGTATCAGGACTTGACAATCAGTGAGAGTCAGTATTTTTTATGTATCACTGAGCCTTGTAGGGTGGATTGGGTTTAGCAAATAGCAATGGAAATGTAGACTTTGGGTTTGCTTATTAGGAAGGGGAGGGGTGAGGTGGGAGGTATGGTGAGTAGTGCTATTTGTGAAAATGAGATACTCTTATACATAAAACAACCCTGAGGATGAAGGGGGCCAGAAGACATCGGGATGAACAAGGAGAGGTTGATGGCCAGAGTGACAGTAGGTGAGAGTAATAAAGCCCACCCACATGTTCTCATGGCAAATTGACTTGTTCTACTTTTCCTGATACAGAGTTTATACATCTTGTAATTTTGCCTCAAGTCATTTAGGCCTCTCACGGACTTTTTGTGCCAGAACTTCCAACGGAGTTGTTTATAACAGTGTTGCTGATGAGAATGGTAATAGTTGGTACAACTTGTCTTTCTTTAACCAAGGTACCAGTAACAAGTAGTCCCCCAACTTTTGAACCTGTGAACAGGCAAATAAGAGTGGGGGCTGATGACTGTGAGAGAGTATGGTGACTGAGCAAACATTATAGTTTTCCATTGTGATTAAATAAAACTCACAATCAAGTTAATTGACACATTGACAATTATATGTGCATAGTATTCTCTTGCATAATAACTAGACATTAATGTTCTACAGCTAATGAAAATGACTCCAATTTGTATTATTGTTGGCTTTGCTGATAACTTAGCTGGTAAAGAATCCACTTGCAAGGCAGGAGACCCCGTTTCGATTCCTGGATCTCCGCTGGAGAAGGGGCAGGCTACCCACTCCAGTATTCTTGGGTTTCCCTGGTGGTTTAGCTGGTTAAGAATCCACTTGCAATGCAGGAGACCTGGGTTCATTCCCTGGGTTGAGAAGATCTGAAGAATGGAAAGCTATTCACTCCAGTATTCTGCCCCGAATTCCATGGACTGTATTGTCCATGGGGTTGCAAAGCATGGGACACAACTGAGCAACTTTCACTTTCACACTTTCACTGTATTATTGTTATATAGCAGAACCAATTTGTTTTCCTCATTTTGACAGTTATTAAATCTTAATATAATTAGGGTCATTACTGATAATTTTCCCTGATGTCATTTAGACCAGCAGTCCCCAACCTTTTTGGCACCAGGGACGGGCTTTGTGGAAGACCATTTTTCCAAGGACTGTGGTAGGCGGGAGGTAGTTTCAGTTTTGCCCGCTGCTTACCTCCTGCTGTGCAGCCGGGAACTGGTACAAGCCTAGTGGCCTGGGGGTTGGGGACCCCTGTTTGACCATCAACCCCCAGACACTGACATGAGATAAAATCCAAAGCCTTGCTTATTGACATTTGTCATATCTTAACACCCTTGGCATCTACCCCTGCAAGGGCAGGCTCAAGGCTGAGGATCTCCATGTTTCACTTGTGTGCTACCCTTCTGTTGATCCTTCAGACACACAACACAGATACACGCACACCACAGAGTCCTGGAACAACCACCTCCTGTGCCAGGCCTCCGGGATGCTGTAAGACTTGAGTTGCAGAAACTGTAGACCTTGGAAGGAAAAGTGCTGACCTTCAGTAGAGATTAGATGTGCTTGATGCAAGAACAGAAAGATCAGCCTGACTAGAGCTTGACCAACGATGGGAGAGTGGTGCAGTGTGAAGCTGGAAGGGCAGCTGGGCCAGGCATGAAGGGCCTTAAAGCAACCGTTAGAAATGTGGGTCTTATTCTAAGTGCAGTGGAAAGCTATTGAGATTTTAAATGGAAGAGTGGCACGACCAATCTATGTTTTTAAAATACCACTTTGTGGAGAAGGCAATGGCACCCCACTCCAGTACTCTTGCCTGGAAAATCCTATGGATGGAGGCGCCTGGTGGGCTGCAGTCCATGGGGTCACTAGGAGTTGGACACAACTGAGCTACTTCATTTTCACTTTTCACTTTCATGCATTGGAGAAGGAAATGGCAACCCATTCCACTGTTCTTGCCTGGAGAATCCCAGGGATGGGGGAGCCTGGTGAGCTGCCATCTATGGGGTCACACAGAGTTGGACATGACTGAAGTGACTTAGCAGCAGTAGCAGTTGATATAGTGTGGAGTGGAATAGTGAAGAGGAGGCTTCAAGTAGAGATTATCACAAGAGCCTGAGTGATAGAGGATGTAACTTGGACAAAGGTGTCAGGAACGGATGTGAAGAGAGGTGATTGAGCCTAGAAAACAATGTAAAGTTAGACCTGAAGATCACACTCGTGGATTGGGTGTAGGACTAGAAGGAAAGAGGGATTGAGGATGACTCCTAAATTTTAGTTTTGATCCATGGGCTGATTGCTAGTGCCATCTACAGAGACAGGAAAAAGAGTAAAAGGATGAGTGTGTGTGTGTGTGTGTGTACGCGTGTTATGGTGGTACCAGAGTAGGAAGGGAAGGGTAAGCTCCTGGTTTGTCCATGATAAGTTTGAAGAAACTATTAGACATCCAAGTGGGCATTGCACACAGGCTGTCCACACTCTGGGGAGAGTTCAGCCAGGGCTGGAGCTGAATGTTTGGCAGTCAAGGGATTATCAACAATATTTAAAGCCAAGGAGAAAGAATCAGTAGAGAGGAGATGAGAGCTGAGGGCTGAGCCTTCCTTAGGGTCCAGGAGGTTTTGTAAAGCCACTCAGTGTCTTAAGGAAAACCTTGGAACAGATGGATGTGACCTTCATGTATTCAATAAATATATAAGTGCTATTCTAGAGGCTGGAGATAGGTCCAGCAGAAATCCCTGGAGCTCTTGTCCTACTGAGGAAACATAGTCAATAAACAAAACAATAAAAACACATCTGTTGGTGAGAAGTGCTTATGATGAAAAATAAGGCACACAGTGGGAGTAGTGGTCACGTGGGACAGTAGGGTATTGCTATTTTAAGCAGGAGTGGTCAAAGCAGGGCTCACTGATACAGGCTCATATGACTAGGAACCTGAAAGAGGTGAGGCAGCCAGCCATTCAGAGATACAGGGAAAGAGCATTCCGGACAGAACACAAGTGCAAACGATAGAGGCAGAAGAGGGCCCGGCATGCAAAGACGCCAGTGAGACTAGAGCAGAGTGAGCGAGGGAGAAAGAGGGCAGGAAGGAAGGTCAGAGAAATAAGGCCCAAATACTGGTGACACTGGTGCCTTCCATGGTGGCCCAGAGGTAAAGAACCTGGCTGTCAGTACAGGAGACATGGGTTCGATACTTGGGTCAGGAAGGTACCCTGGAGTAGGAAATGGCAACCCACTGCAGTATTTTTGCCTGGGAGATTCCATGGACAGAGGAACCCCTCAGGCTACAGTCCATGGGGTCACAAAAGAGTCAGACACAATTTAGCAACTAAACAACAAATCTGATGACACAAATGTTTGAAAGTTCTGGTTCCAGCCTACTAAGAATGTATGAGCTAGCTATGGCTGTATAACAAATTCTCCCCCTCCTACATTTAGCAGCTTAAATCAATAATCATTTATTAGCTCATAGTTCTGGGGTAGTTCTGGGGAGTCAGGGATTCAGGAGCAGCTTAGCTAGGTGATTCTAGTTCCAGGTCTCTCATGAGGCTACAGTCATCTGAAGACTAGACCAAGGCCAAAGATCCTCTCCAAGATGTTCCCTCACCTGGCTCTTGGCAGAAGGCCTCGCTTCCTTGCCATGTGAGCCTTTCCCTGCGCTGCTTGGGTGTCCTCATTACACGGTGTCTAGAGACCAGGAAAGAGCAAGGATGCATCCACAGTGTCTTTGTAACCTCCTCTTGGATGTCACACACCTTTACTTTTGACAGTCTATTTGTTTTGATTTGTATCAAATAATTTGTGGACATATTTTTCCAGCTTTGTTCAGATAAGTTGACAAATAACATTGTATATGTTTAAAGTGTACAACATGGTGATTTCATTTATGTAAATGTTGTGAAATGATCACTACTTAAGGTTAGTTAACATATCCATGACCTTAGTTATTTTGTATGTGTGTGTGTGCAGTATTATTAAATACAGTCACCATACTGTATATTAGTTCCCCAGAAGTTATTCATCTTATACTGAAAGTATATCTTTGGCCAACATCTCAACATCTCTCCAACCTCCAATCTCCTCATAAACACAAATCTACCGTGTTTTTCTATGAGTTTGATGTTTTTAGAATTGTGGGGATTTTTAAAACAACTCCAAAGAGATGGATTAAATCCTGTCTAAGGAGGGTGTAAAGGTCAGAGCAGCAAGGGATAGCCCAGCAAGGTCTACTGAGATGTGGAAAGAAAGTGTTTACTTTATAATTATTGAATTATCATCAACCGGCATCTCCAGATGATCAGAGTTGGAATCTGATTGACTTTATTAAACAGTCTAATCTCTTTAAACTGATTTAGGAAACTCCTTGTAATGGGCAAGGTTGCTTTTGAGACTCAAGTCCTTCCTTTCCCCTTCTGTGGCAGCCTCCCCCTTGTCTTTTTCGGAGGCCCTGATGTAATAAAACCTCACCTGGTCAGAACATGCTCTCAGGAAAATAACATGTAGCAGCCATTTTTGCCTTCCTATAAATCATTATCTCCCCAGTGTGTATTTAAATTTTGAGCATGTGATAGTTAAACAGGTGGCTTTTCCCCCATTAAAGAGATGCCACTTAGAGGGACTATGATAGCTAGAAGTGTTTCTGAAGAAGGGATGGGGCACTGTGGGCCCTGGAAATATCCCACAGTCTTTGGGGTTCTAGGCCCCCACATGATAAGATGGACCTTGCTTACTTCCATGAGTGCCTTCATACTATGTATGGACCATACACTGGAGACTTTGCTTCAGTAATTCAGTGCCAAATATAAGTTCCCAAAGCTTTTCTATTGTATTTACTACCCAGGGATGGTGTTCGCTGAGTAAAAGTAATCAATTTAAGAGAAAAAAGTTTCATTCTCCCAACTCTACATCATATGACCCCAAACAATAAGTTAACATTTCCCCCTTCAGAGTTATCTTCTGTTTTCCAGTTGTAAAGGATTGCCTGTTGTATCTCATACTTAAATAAGAATGTGTAATCTATTAATTCTTCAGCTTTTATTTGCAGAATCAGTGAAGCGGTAGGTGTTATTTGGAACAGGTTCATATGTGTCTTTAGAAACAGAGCTCAGATTTTAAGACCTAGTTTTAGCTTAATCCATACTGGAATGATTGACTTACCTTTTGAAACACTTATTTATTATATATAAGACTGAAGATTATATTTTCTAGTGTATTTAAATAGGAATGTAATTTTTTAACCAAGAAGTTCCTTTATTTCCATAACTAATCTTCTCAATAATATCTTTCAGGAGCCAAATTTAGAAAGTATGTGGGCCATTCTGCACATGTTACAAACGTCCGCTGGTCTCATGACTTTCAGTGGGTATTAAGCACAGGAGGGGCTGACCACTCAGTTTTCCAGTGGAGATTTATTCCAGAAGGTGTCAGCAATGGCCTGCTGGAAACCGCACCCCAGGGTAAAACCAGTAATAATTTTTCAATATCTGTGTTTTTTTTCAATAAAAATTTCATGTAATGGCCTGACATCTCTTCTGAAGATAAAGAGTTAAACCATTTTGAAAAATTCATTCCTACCATAAATTTAAAAATTAAAAAAAAATGTTTTGAGATATGGGTCAGTTGAATATGAGTCAATTGGATAATTTCCTTCAAAGAATTTTGCTTATACTAAATGAAAGCTGAAGGTCTAAAGTTTACATGAAGAAATAACTTTTGAAAATAATACTACACATATATTTCAGCCTCCTTAGGACAGTTCTGATGGATGGTGGGGCTGCTGGTTCAGGTGACAAAGTAACATTTGGAATAGGAGTTGCCTTCCTAAGAGGGATCAAAGAATGATCCACAGTCAGGATCAGCTGTGTTCCAGGTCAATGGATATGTTGGTCCTTTAATTTATTGTACTTTCAGTAGTAATGACCATGTACTATGTGAGGGAATGGTTTTTATTGGGAGGGATTCTGCAGCAGGTTTGACCATGACAGTTACTAGCACCTAGTGGTCATGTTAACAGACTAAAGAGGATTTTTACTGAATAAGTGGTTGAATTTCCTTCTGACCCAGCTTCCTCTGTGGTAAAACCTTCCCATCTCCCCTTTTCTCTCTTTCAAAGCAAGATTTAAAACCCAAAGATCCTTTATCTAATACAAGTGTGGAAATGGTGGGGGGAGTTACGCTAGTCTGTTGATACTCCTGAAAAAGAGGGTGAGAGGTATTCTGAACTTAACCAAAAGATGAAAGAAAAAAGATGTTTTAAGAATCTACAGCAAATGAAAATTATGGTGTATGGTGTATTTTTATTAAACTCAGTAGGATAGAAGAAAGGAAATATTTTTAAACTTTTTATCCATTAAGAATCTCAGAATTTCTGCTTGTTTCTTGTGGGGGTATTTCTGCAGATGGTGGCACTGATTCCTACAGTGAAGAATCTGATTCAGATTTATCTGACGTGCCAGAGTTGGACTCTGATATTGAGCAAGAAACTCAAATCAATTATGATCGCCAGGTCAGTAAACAGGAAGCCTTATGACAAATACCTTATAACCCCAAATCTCGATATTCAAATCAGATGCTGCACTAAAATTGGTTAGTCCTTCGGCAAAAGAAAAGAAAATAATTAGTAAAATTGCCTACTTCTTATCTTTAAATACAGATTTGAANTTTGAAAAATTCATTCCTACCATAAATTTAAAAATTAAAAAAAAATGTTTTGAGATATGGGTCAGTTGAATATGAGTCAATTGGATAATTTCCTTCAAAGAATTTTGCTTATACTAAATGAAAGCTGAAGGTCTAAAGTTTACATGAAGAAATAACTTTTGAAAATAATACTACACATATATTTCAGCCTCCTTAGGACAGTTCTGATGGATGGTGGGGCTGCTGGTTCAGGTGACAAAGTAACATTTGGAATAGGAGTTGCCTTCCTAAGAGGGATCAAAGAATGATCCACAGTCAGGATCAGCTGTGTTCCAGGTCAATGGATATGTTGGTCCTTTAATTTATTGTACTTTCAGTAGTAATGACCATGTACTATGTGAGGGAATGGTTTTTATTGGGAGGGATTCTGCAGCAGGTTTGACCATGACAGTTACTAGCACCTAGTGGTCATGTTAACAGACTAAAGAGGATTTTTACTGAATAAGTGGTTGAATTTCCTTCTGACCCAGCTTCCTCTGTGGTAAAACCTTCCCATCTCCCCTTTTCTCTCTTTCAAAGCAAGATTTAAAACCCAAAGATCCTTTATCTAATACAAGTGTGGAAATGGTGGGGGGAGTTACGCTAGTCTGTTGATACTCCTGAAAAAGAGGGTGAGAGGTATTCTGAACTTAACCAAAAGATGAAAGAAAAAAGATGTTTTAAGAATCTACAGCAAATGAAAATTATGGTGTATGGTGTATTTTTATTAAACTCAGTAGGATAGAAGAAAGGAAATATTTTTAAACTTTTTATCCATTAAGAATCTCAGAATTTCTGCTTGTTTCTTGTGGGGGTATTTCTGCAGATGGTGGCACTGATTCCTACAGTGAAGAATCTGATTCAGATTTATCTGACGTGCCAGAGTTGGACTCTGATATTGAGCAAGAAACTCAAATCAATTATGATCGCCAGGTCAGTAAACAGGAAGCCTTATGACAAATACCTTATAACCCCAAATCTCGATATTCAAATCAGATGCTGCACTAAAATTGGTTAGTCCTTCGGCAAAAGAAAAGAAAATAATTAGTAAAATTGCCTACTTCTTATCTTTAAATACAGATTTGAAATAAGGCTTTTACTGATCATGTCAGCAAAAAAAATTTTTAAGGAGAAGGTAGTAGCAAATTTTAAACCAGAACCCATGACAGTTTGGGCTTTCTGCTTTCCTAGCAGCTAAAATTTTAAATATTTATTACAGAAAAATGTGCAAGTAAGTTACATGATTTTTCATTTTTCTCGGCAGATCACTGAAACATGTGTTTTCTTTATAGAACAGGAGACCCTGGAGGCATGGTAGTTTGCAAATGAGTGATTGTCCTGGTGTCTCTCTGAGCTTATGGAGACCATTATCCATTTAATTAAAGTAAAAGCCCAAATACAATGCATATTATCTGTCCAGTCAGAAATCATCTTTGATGATGAGTTGGACAATGACAACTAATTGAGTACTATTTTTTTTAATAGATATTTAATTTTAGCACTAAACTGTGTATTAAAATGCACAATCCTTCACTGGAATCTGGACACATATTGCCTTCTTAATGGTAATAACTCTAGAGGTTCTATTTTCTTCCTTGTCATTTAACAGAGCTATGTGAAGCAGATTCCATAAATGAACATAGAGTGAATAAGATTTCAAATTTCAGACATAGCAACTGTCAGTGTTGCCCACAGAAACTTAGCATAGGCCTATGACAGCTGCCATGTATCAAGTATCTCTGTGGGGCCACGTCCTGTGGTTTACGTACACCAAATCCAACCCCACAGTAATCCCTGAAAGGTTAAATATTTTGCCTGCATCCATATTGCCTGTAGTGTTAGAATAAGAAAGTGGATCTGGTCTTCTCTGTAGATGCACATTCTATGTGCTACTTAGCTTTGCCTCTACATAAGCTCTGAATGTATGACTTTTCAGATGATGCCTTTTTTTCCCGACCGTCATTGTCACTCACTGCTTTCAATGTTTGAAAAATTAGATTAGCACAAAAGTAGTCCAACTGATGTCTTGGGTCAACTTCAAGACTAAATCAATTTGGCTGTGTATTGATACAATATATTATGCTATAGATAAAGATTTGAAAGGAAATGATTAATATGGAAATATGAAAATATTAATATTATACCCTAATATCAAGGTGAAATGGAATGAACAATGAAAGGGGAAAGCAAGATGAACATATAATTTAAAGAAAAAAGAAAGAGAAAAGCAATTTTTTTTAGTTGAGATGATGTTTTTATTTAATAAAATGGTACTTGTAAAAGAATGAAAAGGAATGACTTGACTGAAATTCATGCCTAAGATTTATATATTCTCCCTAACATCTTACTTTCTAAAGTTTTCACCTGTGTTATTTGCTTCATGTTGTTTGAATTTGATTCCTGAGTTATTCCTGAGCTAGAAGTCTGTTCTACAGATGGGACTTTGAGGCCCACAGAAGTTGTGAGACTTGTTCAAATAAGCACTAGCAATACCTAGACTAGAATTCAGTTCTCTAAAGTAGTCGATAAGCTGATGAAAGCATCTGAATTCAGATGAATAATTATCATTAGACTTTAAAAGCTTAGTTCATTGCATCTGTAATAGACAAGGCAAAAGTGAGATATCTCTTGACTTCCTTTTTTTCAGAACAATTTTTGGTCAAACCCTAAATAAGAGCTTTATTATAATATTTTCATGATTTTTTGTAATGTAGTTTGATTGAATTAAATTTCATTTAAATGTATTAAATTTTTATCTCTTGATAAGTACATTGATGGGCATAAGTACATTGTAGACAAAAGATGGATTTTATCCACATTTAAATTATAGGGAATGTTATCCCAGTCAACAGCATATTTTAGGTCCCAGATTAGGCCAAGAGCTTCACTCTGTATTGAAGTCTGATCTGGAAGGTTCATGGGGTCATGAAAGAAGGATAATTCCCAAGAGTGATCACCGTAATTTGCAAGGCCACATTTTACATGTCAGAATAATCAAGAGATTTCCTGCCTAGAAGAAATTATAACAAAATATTTAAATTATATTTTATTGATAATTTTATTTAATAATTTCCTTTCATATTTATCTGAAGTAACTATATTATCTGGATATAAATTTATTCAGAAATATAATAGCAGAATTTTTCAAAAGAATTCTTTTAAATCCCAGTGATTTAAAAGATACTTACTTCAAGTTAGCTTTGTTCATTCAGTTCAGTTCAGTTCAGTCTCTCAGTCATGTCTGACTCTTTGCAACCTCCTGAACCGCAGCATGCCAGGCCTCCCTGTCCATCACCAACTCCTAGAGTTTACCCAAACTCATGTCCATTGAGTCAGTGATGCCATCCAACCATCTCATCTTCTATCATCTGCTTCTCTTCCTGCCCTCACTCTTCCCCAGCATCAGAGTCTTCAACTGAGTTAGCTCTTTGCATCAGATGGCCAAAGTATTGGAGTTTCAGCTTCAACATCAGTCCTTCCAGTGAACATGCAGGACTGATCTTCTCTAGGATAGATTGGTTGGATTTCCTTGTAGCCCAAGGGACTCTCAAGAGTGTTCTCCAACACCACAGTTCAAAAGCATCAATTCTTCTGTGCTCAGTTTTCTTTATAGTCCAACTCTCACATCCATACATGACCACTGGGAAAACCATAGCCTGGATTAGACGGACCTTTGTTGATAAAGTAATGTCTCTGCTTTTTAATGTGCTATCTAGGTTGGTCATAACTTTCTTTCCAAGGAGCAAGCAAGTCTTTTAATTTCATGGTTGCAATCACCATCTGCAGTGATTTTGGAGCCCCCCAAAATAAAGTCAGCTACTGTTTCAACTGTTTCCCCATCTATTTGCCATGAAGTGGTGGGACCGCATGCCATGGTCTTAGTTTTCTGAATGTTGAGCTTTAAGTCAACTTTTTCACTCTCCTCTTTCAGTTTCATCAAGAGCCTCTTTAGTTCTTCACTTTCTGCCATAAGAGTGGTGTCATCAGCATATCTGAGGTTATTGATATTTTTCCTGGAAATCTTGATTCCAGCTTGTGCTTCATCTAGCCCAGTGTTTCTGATGATGTACTCTGCGTGTAAGTTAAATAAGCAGGGTGACAATATACAGCCTTGATGTACTCCTTTTCCTATTTGGAATCAGTCTGTTGTTCCATGTCCAGTTCTAACTAGAAGTAAAATTCAATCTTATGTTCTCAATTTCATTTGTCTTTTCAAAGAACCTACTCTTAGTTTTATTAATCTTTTCTAAAGTTTTCCTATTCTCTATTTCCTTTATTTCTGTGCTAATCTCTTTTATTTCCTTTCTTCTAACATTGGACTTATTGTCCAAACTAAGTCCAAACTTTTTTCTAGCTCGTGGATGTATAATACTAAGTTCTTTATCTGAAATGTATCATTTTTCTTAATGGATATGTTAATTAGCTACAAATGTTCCCCTTAGATATGCTTTTGCTGTATCCTATAAGTTCTGGTATATTGTGTTTCCATTTTCATTTCTGTCAGATTTTTTTAAATTTCCTTTTTAATTTCTTCTTTGATCCATTAGTTGTTCAGAAGTGTGTTAATTCTCACTTGTGACTTTCTCAGCTTTCTTCCTGATACTTATTTCTCAGTTCAGTTCAGTGGTTTAGTTGTGCCTGACTCTTTGCGACCCCATAGACTGCAGCACACCAGACTTCCCTGTCTATCACCAACTCCCAGAGCTTGCTTAAACTCATGTCCATTGAGTCAGTGATACCATCCAACCATCTCATCCTCTGTCATCCCCTTCTCCTCCTGCCTTCAGTCTTTCCCAGCATCAAGGTCTTTTCCGATAAGTCAGTTCTTCACATCAGGTGGCCAAAGTATTGGAGCTTCATCTTCAGCATAAGTCCTTCCAGTGAATATTCAGGATTGATTTCCTTTAGAATTGACTGGTTTGATTTCCTTGCAATCCAAAGGACTCTCAAGAGTCTTCTCCAACACCACAGTTCCAAAGCATCAATTCTTCTGTGCTCAGCTTTCTTTATGGTTCAACTCTCACATCCATACATGGACTACTACAAAAACCATAGCTTTGACTAGATGTACTTCTGTCAACAGAGTAATGTCTCTGCTTGTTTAGTATGCTGTCTAGGTTAGTCATAGCTTTTCTTCCAAGAAGCAAGCATCTTTTAATTTCATAGTTGCAGTCACCATCTACAGTGATTTTGAAGCCCCCAAAATAAAGTCTTCAGTGTTTCCATTGTTTTCCCATCTATGTGCCATGAAATGATGGGACCAGATACTGTGACCTTAGTTTTTTGAATGTTGAGTCTTAAGCCAGCTTTTGCACTCTCCTCTTTTACTTTCATCAAGGGGTTCTTTAGTTCCTCTTCACTTTCAGCCATAAGGATGGTGTCATCTGCCTATCTGAGATTATTGATATTTCTCCCAGAAATCTTGATTCCAGCTTGTGCTTCAACCAGCCCAGCATTTCACATAATGTACTCTGCATATAAGTTAAATAAGCAGGGTGACAATATACAGCCTTCACGGACTCCTTTCCCAATTTAGAACCAGTCTGTTGTTCCATGTCCAGTTCTAACTGTTGCTTCTTGACCTGCATACAGATTTCTCAAGAGGCAGGTAAGGTGGTCTGGTATTCCCATCTCTTGAAGAATTTTCTACAATTTGTTATGATCCACACAGTCAAAGGCTTTAGCATAGTCAATAAAGCAGAAGTATGTGTTTTTCTGGAACTCTCTTGCTTTTTCTATGATCCAACGGATGTTGGCAATTTGATCTCTGGTTCCTCTGCCTTTTCTAAACCCAGCTTGAGTATCTGGAAATTCTCAGTTCATGTACTGCTGAAGCCTAACTTGGAGAATTTTGAGCATTACTTTGCTAGTGTGTGAGATGAGTGCAATTGTAAAATAGTTTGAACGTTCTTTGGCATTGCCTTTCTTTGGGATTGGAATGAAAACAGACCTTATCCAGTTTACTGCTGAGTTTTCCAAATTTGCTGGTATATTGAGTGCGGCACTTTCGCAGCGTCATCTTTTAGGATTTGATAGAGCTCAGCTGGAATTCTATCACTTCCACTAGCTTTGTTCATAGTGATGTTTCCTAAGGCTCACTTGACTTCACACTCCAGAATGTCTAGCTCTAGGTGAGTGATCACACCATAGTGGTTATCTGGCTCATTAAGATCTTTTTTGTATAGTTCTTTGTTTTCTTGCCACCTCTTCTTAATATCTTATGCTTCTTTTAGGTCCATACTTATTTCTGGTTTCATACATTAGTGGTCAGAAAAAGAAACTTGATACGATTTCAGTCTTTTTAAATTTATTGAACCTTGTTTTGTGGTCTAACATTATCTGTCCTAGAAAATGTTCCTTGTGCACTTGAGAGGAATGTGTATCTTGCTGCTAATAAATGAAATGTTTCATATTTGTTTGTTAGAATATTTGGTCTGTTGTTGTTTAGTTGCCAAGTCATGTCCGACTCTTTGCAACCCCACAGACTACAGCACTCCAGGCCTCCCTGTCCCCCACCATCTCCCAGAGTTTGCCTAAGTTCATGTACATTGCATCAGTGATGCCATTTAACCATCTCATCTTCTGTCATCCTCTTCTCCTTCTGCCTTCAGTCTTTCTTAGCATTAGGGTCTTTTCCAGTGAGTTGGTTCTTCTCATCAGGTGGCCAAAGTTTTGATGCTTCAGCTTCAGCATCAGTCCTTCCAACGAATATTCGGGGTTGATTTCCTTTAAGATTGACTCGTTTGATCTCCTTGCTGTCCAAGGGGCTCTCAAGAGTCTTCTCCAGCACCAGAGTTTGAAAGCATCTCTTCTTTTAGCCTGTGGTATTATTCAAATCTGTTTCATTACTGATTCTCTGGCTGTTCAATCCAGTTGTTGAGAGTGGGATTTTACAGTTCCCAACTATTATTGTATTGATATTTATTTGTTATTTTAGTTGTTAATACATGTTTTGCAGATTTAGATGCTGTCAGTTGCATAAATATTTACCATTGTTAAATCTTCTTGATAAATTGGCCCCTTTACCATTATATAATGCCCTTCTTTTTCTCTTGTGACCACTTTTAATTTCTAATGTTTTAAAAAACTTGATTTCCTGAGAATGCCAAGATATTTATGTATTTGAAACCTGAAGAGTCTCTCACTAAGTGTTTCTGTTACCCATGAAGGTTTACAAAGAAGATCTACCTCAGCTAAAGCAACAAAGTAAAGAGAAAAACCATGCAGTGCCCTTCCTCAAACGAGAAAAGGCTCCTGAGGACAGCCTGAAACTCCAGTTCATACATGGGTAGGTGACGTGTCACCGTCCTTATCAGCTTATCATCCTTTGCAGGGCTGCCCCTCTTCAGGCTGCCTCTCCTCTCCACCTTGCACTTCCTTGTGCTTAGTGTTTTAACCTTGATCTCTGTCCAGCTTGCTCAGTGTTCTGTGTCCATCTCAGTGTGCATGTCTAGATTTTTCATGCTTCCTGTCCTTTCGTGATGCGTGTATTACTGTCATTCCTTGTTATTTCATTTCATTCTCTCCATCTCTGCTTCCTTCATTCCATAACTCCTGCTCTATTCAGCTGGCTTTCCCAGGACAACCTTTCTTTGAAACACTTTTGTTCATATATATCCTAAATAATTTTGAATTTTGAAAATCATGTGCAACTTTCCACACTTTAAGTTGACATAGAAGATTTTTCAACCTAAGCTTAAATGCTTGTAAAAAAAGTATGATATCTAGTGTTTTATATATACTCAAATTATTTATGGCTTACATTATAAATGGCTCCAATAGAGCCTAAATGTCATAGACATTTGATTTCCATCATTATCAGTTTAAAAAATACATGAACCCATATTTCTGTTCTACTTCTCCCACAGAATTTTACCCTAATGTATTATTTTTATGCTAGTAAGTCTTTTATTGATCACCCTGTCTTAACTTCAACAAGGAAAAAACATATCTATCAGTTCAAATTAAATTTAATTCCCTGTTACCATAACTCTCTAACTCTATGCTCTCCAATACAGTATCTGCTTGTAGCCAATGAACACATGAAATGTAACTGCTCTGAATTAAGATGTGCTGTATGTAGAAAACTGACACCAGATGTTGAAGACTTAATATAAAAAAAGCATATACATCATTAAAATGTTTTATACTGATTATAGGTGGACATGATAATATTGTAGACATATTGGGTTAAATATTAAGATAAATTTCATCTGTTCCTTTTCATTTTCTAATGTGACAATTATACCTTTTTAAATTACCTATGTGATTTACATAATATTTCTGTTGGACAGTGCTGCTCTTAGCATTAATACATTTTTTTCTGGATTTAATTATCATTATAACTATTAATATTAATAATAAAAAGCTGGCCAAATCAACATAAAGATAGTATAAATTCTGATAAACAGTTATTAAACATAAAAAATTTTATTGGGAAGATATTTCGTAAGATAGAATTTTTTCAATGAGTTCAGATATATGTGCATATATATTTCTTATTGCTAAATGGTAATACAGTTCAGCATTTTATTCCAATTTTGCACTTTTAATGTAAGCACTAAGAAAACTTACTCATATCTACTTATTTAAGTAGATGAGAATAGAGGCAGTTTTATCACAGCAATGGTAATCAATTCTGGTAATCAATTCCTCTTGAGTTACAGGCCAAAACTGCAATTTTGATATATCACGCAAAAATGTAATTTAATGATCCATCAGCTGACAATTCAGTTAAATCACTCTTCAATTTTGTTAAAAGCAAAAAACTTGTTTTGGTGTCCCTGGAAGGTTCGACATTCGAAGGTAGCACACCATAGTAAGATTCCAGATGAGTGAGAGGGCTGACTTCCTAAACTGAGAGGAAGGCAGTTAGGAAACGGGAAGTGGGAAAGGAAAACCTGCCCCTCATCACAGGTGTGTTCTCAGACTGGTCAGTTTTAAGAAAAAGCACATATAGTAGCCAAGGATCTGGAAGTAAATTCTGTTAAAATTACCAGTGTCCATTTGCTCCTTTGAAAGTCATCACTTGCCTTCAGAGATCTCAGTCCCTCATTGAAGATCACTGTCACAGGCAACTGTGGAGACACCTGGGTTCTACTTGTCCGTGTCCTTGTTAGCATGTTAACTTTATCTTCTCACAACTTCTGCTCTGTACATTCACTGCTCATTCAACTACTGTGTGTTTCTTGGACCTGTGCTTCAGTTACAGAGGCTACGACTGTAGAAACAATCTGTTCTACACACAAGCTGGAGAAGTGGTCTATCACATTGCTGCAGTTGCTGTCGTGTACAACAGGCAGCAACACTCGCAGAGGCTGTACCTGGGACATGACGATGACATTCTCAGCCTGACCATTCATCCAGTGAAGGACTACGTGGCCACTGGGCAGGTATGTATCTCCCCTGCAAGATGTGGATTTAGCTGAAGAGAGACGATTTAATTTTGAATTCAGTTTTCATAGAAGAAAACTCAAGAAACATTTGGTAGAAATAAACCTGAGGTTGGAAGTTGAAGGTGCAGTGAATGCTGGATCATTTCGTAATGGTGGGGAAAATCAACCAATACATACTGGGGTTTGATTCCTGGGTTGGGAAGGTCCCCTGGAGAAGGACATGGCAACCCACGCCAGTCCTCTTGCCTAGAGAATCCCATGGACAGAGGAGCCTGGCAGGCTATTGTCCGTAGGGTTGCAAAGAGTCGGGCACGACTGAAGTGACTTAGCACAGCACAGGAAGTTGAAGGTGTGGTGAATACAGGATCATTTCATGATGATGGGAAAATCAACCAATACATACCAGAACTCTTGGGAAGCCTTTGGGGAACTCTTATTCTGACATGATGAAATCTGTGAACAGGATTAGGTGAAACGAAAATAATGTAAGTTCCATGAAGTCTTACTATATTTGCCTCCTTACTCAGAACTCAGTATATCCCAGGTACTCAAAACTGTTTACTGAACAAACCATATTTTAATACCAGTGTAACATCTAGTGTATAGTTATTGTTATAGAACTTAAAGTTGTATTAACTTGGGCTCATTCATCATTTTATATTTTAGTCTTCAAAAAACTAAATTTTATCTGAACCATCTTGGAATGCCTAAACTTTGGATTGAGTCTATAAGTGAAAAGCTGCTCAAAACAGAGCTCTGTGTTCAATTCAGCAAACAAAGAATCTGGTAAACTCAGATCTTGCTGGTAAAGCAATAGTATTGTCAACAATATTTTCAGTATTGTGCTCTTTTCTACCAATGTTTAAATTGCATTTTTATTTGGTTTTATCTTGAGCTTTTAACTGTAGGAAATACTTCACCTGNCTGGATTTAATTATCATTATAACTATTAATATTAATAATAAAAAGCTGGCCAAATCAACATAAAGATAGTATAAATTCTGATAAACAGTTATTAAACATAAAAAATTTTATTGGGAAGATATTTCGTAAGATAGAATTTTTTCAATGAGTTCAGATATATGTGCATATATATTTCTTATTGCTAAATGGTAATACAGTTCAGCATTTTATTCCAATTTTGCACTTTTAATGTAAGCACTAAGAAAACTTACTCATATCTACTTATTTAAGTAGATGAGAATAGAGGCAGTTTTATCACAGCAATGGTAATCAATTCTGGTAATCAATTCCTCTTGAGTTACAGGCCAAAACTGCAATTTTGATATATCACGCAAAAATGTAATTTAATGATCCATCAGCTGACAATTCAGTTAAATCACTCTTCAATTTTGTTAAAAGCAAAAAACTTGTTTTGGTGTCCCTGGAAGGTTCGACATTCGAAGGTAGCACACCATAGTAAGATTCCAGATGAGTGAGAGGGCTGACTTCCTAAACTGAGAGGAAGGCAGTTAGGAAACGGGAAGTGGGAAAGGAAAACCTGCCCCTCATCACAGGTGTGTTCTCAGACTGGTCAGTTTTAAGAAAAAGCACATATAGTAGCCAAGGATCTGGAAGTAAATTCTGTTAAAATTACCAGTGTCCATTTGCTCCTTTGAAAGTCATCACTTGCCTTCAGAGATCTCAGTCCCTCATTGAAGATCACTGTCACAGGCAACTGTGGAGACACCTGGGTTCTACTTGTCCGTGTCCTTGTTAGCATGTTAACTTTATCTTCTCACAACTTCTGCTCTGTACATTCACTGCTCATTCAACTACTGTGTGTTTCTTGGACCTGTGCTTCAGTTACAGAGGCTACGACTGTAGAAACAATCTGTTCTACACACAAGCTGGAGAAGTGGTCTATCACATTGCTGCAGTTGCTGTCGTGTACAACAGGCAGCAACACTCGCAGAGGCTGTACCTGGGACATGACGATGACATTCTCAGCCTGACCATTCATCCAGTGAAGGACTACGTGGCCACTGGGCAGGTATGTATCTCCCCTGCAAGATGTGGATTTAGCTGAAGAGAGACGATTTAATTTTGAATTCAGTTTTCATAGAAGAAAACTCAAGAAACATTTGGTAGAAATAAACCTGAGGTTGGAAGTTGAAGGTGCAGTGAATGCTGGATCATTTCGTAATGGTGGGGAAAATCAACCAATACATACTGGGGTTTGATTCCTGGGTTGGGAAGGTCCCCTGGAGAAGGACATGGCAACCCACGCCAGTCCTCTTGCCTAGAGAATCCCATGGACAGAGGAGCCTGGCAGGCTATTGTCCGTAGGGTTGCAAAGAGTCGGGCACGACTGAAGTGACTTAGCACAGCACAGGAAGTTGAAGGTGTGGTGAATACAGGATCATTTCATGATGATGGGAAAATCAACCAATACATACCAGAACTCTTGGGAAGCCTTTGGGGAACTCTTATTCTGACATGATGAAATCTGTGAACAGGATTAGGTGAAACGAAAATAATGTAAGTTCCATGAAGTCTTACTATATTTGCCTCCTTACTCAGAACTCAGTATATCCCAGGTACTCAAAACTGTTTACTGAACAAACCATATTTTAATACCAGTGTAACATCTAGTGTATAGTTATTGTTATAGAACTTAAAGTTGTATTAACTTGGGCTCATTCATCATTTTATATTTTAGTCTTCAAAAAACTAAATTTTATCTGAACCATCTTGGAATGCCTAAACTTTGGATTGAGTCTATAAGTGAAAAGCTGCTCAAAACAGAGCTCTGTGTTCAATTCAGCAAACAAAGAATCTGGTAAACTCAGATCTTGCTGGTAAAGCAATAGTATTGTCAACAATATTTTCAGTATTGTGCTCTTTTCTACCAATGTTTAAATTGCATTTTTATTTGGTTTTATCTTGAGCTTTTAACTGTAGGAAATACTTCACCTGATCCTCAACATCAGAGTGGCAAATTCCAAGATAAAACTACTGGTATGAAGAGACCTGGGTTTGATTCCTGGGTTGGGAGGATCTCCTGGAGAAGGACAGCTACCCACTCCAGTATTCTGACCTGGAGAATGCCTATATATATATATATATATATAGTCCATGGGTCACAAAGAATCAGAGACAACTGAGTGACTTTCACTTTCCCTTTCACTTTCATGAGGGTCAAAGATTAACATGAGACAACAAACTATTTCTGAGACTTGACAGGAGGTAGAAGTCTTTGAATAGGGTTTATAGCCTGATGTTCATTGCCATGGATGAAACTGAGGTATGTAGAGAGTCAGCCCCCAGAAATGTACATTTGTTGGGGAAAGAGTTCATAGCTCTTATATTATTTGTAAAAGGATTACAGTCCCCCAGAAGGAAAGAGCCATTAATTTAAACATGATTTGCTTCTCTTCCAACTGTAAATTAGATCATCTATTCTGTCTTAGCTGACATTAAATTTTATAAGTAATTGATCACTGCTTTGCCTTTTCACTCTTTCCTGCCCCCTCCCCCTTTTTTGTCTTTCTTAGAAACAGATGATGCTTGATTCATGGGTATTTAACATCCTTCCTTTGAAAGAAAAACCAGAGATTGGTTCTTTACCTAAACCCCTGAGGATCCACCACACTTTACACTGTAATTGGTGGGAAACAGACCAGTATGCCATTACCCTCTCCTGGGGTAATTGGGCCTCCACAGGCCAGTGTGAGAGCTGGGTGGACTCTGCTGAGTTACATTCATGACTTCATGTCCCACTTTTCCTTTTAGAGTCATCATACCCAACAAAGATTTTCCCCCCCGTGTATTATAAGTGTGGTGGCTTCCCTTGTAGCTCAGTTGGTAAAGAATCTGCCTGCAATGCAGGAGACCCAGGTTCAATTCCTGGGTTGGGAAGATCCCCTGGAGAAGGAAATGGCAACCCACTCCAGTATTCTTGCCTGGAGAATCCCATGGACAGAGGAACCTGGAGGGCTATATATAGTCTATGGGGTCGCAAGAATCGGACACAACTTAGCGAGTAAACCACCACCACCATTATAAGTGAGGAAAACCAATTTAGTGGTACAGTTTTATCCCTTATTGGGATTTGGTGTGATAGAAGCTTGTGTCCCCTTGAGGAGAAGCCACTTAATGACAAAGTTAAGCCTTGAAACTTTCACTTCCCAGGGGTAAAAGTAGGGCCAGGCCTCCTTGAGGTGGGTAAATAATTGGGGCAAGTAAAAGAGCTCTTAGGATAGACAGTGTCATGAAAACGAACAGCTGTGTTTTTTGATTAAGGAGTGGAATCGTGTATAGAGTTGAGAAGGTGGGAAGGGAAGGATAGAACTAACTGACAGAACAAAGCCCAGAAGATGTTTGAACTAGAGTCTTAAGTGTCCCTTAACTGGGAGCCATACACCAGGTCAGGCTCTGCTGGGACCCATCAAGACATTTAGACTCTTGGTTCCTCAGCTTCCTCTTCTGAGAAGCAGTGGAGTCGGACCAGAATATATCTCAGGGTCTTCCGGCTCTCCACGTATGTGGGGTTTGATTTCTGAGCAGCACTTGGCTCTAAGGAACAAAATCACTTTTATTATAATTTATAAGTTGTTAATAACACTCATCCTTTTATTTAAGGTTGGAAGAGATGCAGCTATTCATGTCTGGGACACGCAGACCCTAAAATGTTTGTCACTGTTGAAAGGACAACATCAGAGAGGAGTGTGTGCCCTCGATTTCTCAGGTAAGCACCCGTTTGCTGCCAGAGTCACTGACAGATGGTTCCACATTTACTTTGGGTTTTTTGAATCCTTTCATTTGGTTTAGTCCTGCTTGTAAGGAGGTGAGCCCTTTGTGTATCAGCTGCCCAGTCTTAGACTGGAAATCGGATATGTGAATACTTCACTAAAAACGTGACCTGTAGACCCCCCCCTCCTTTCCTCCTCTTCGTTTCCTCTCTCCTAAGTCATCACCCAGAGCTCACACTGTGTTCAGCATTTGCTTGGGAGATTTGAAATCCAGAACAGCTGTTGCCATTGAAAACCATCGTTGCAAATGTCTGGCAGTGACTCAGAGCATCAATTTCATCTCTTTAAATAAATGGAAAGACAGCACTTGTGATTTCAAATATAAAGGACTAGAGGGAGGGCTGCAAATTCTATGCAAAAGGCCACTTTACAACGCTGGTGTTTTGAAAGTCAAATTTCATATTGAAAAATTAGAACTGATGTTTCCATCTCTTTAATTTAAAATTTGAAGATAGTGATGTTAATATACTAACCAATGAACATAATTTTCTTCAGAGTAAGGCCATTTCCTTATGCTGGAATTGAAAAATGAGGGTTAAAACACAAAAGATGTTTTTACCTAGAAATTTTTAATAGTCCCAATTGTAGATATTAGATCTGTGGGAAAAATTTCTAACTTTCTACAGAAAACTGATTCTTTAATTTCTTTTTTTATAAGTTCCATGCAAATATGTGCAATATGTATAATATTGGCTGTTAAATTCCACTCTACAACGCCAGTCTCTCTCTTATATGCTTGCCTCTCTACTTTCCCCTCTCAAGCTGAACTTCCTCTCATCTGTGCCATGATGGTTCTGCGGTCTCTCATCCCATCCCCACTTCCTCCAGCCCATCCTGCCCCCTTCTGGAATCCTGTGGAAGTGCAGTAACATGTCCGCTCCAGGGACTCCATTTGGCTGACTGACGGCTGAGCCCTTATTGACCTCTCATGGCCTTCTACGATCTGGCCTCAGCCTTCACTTGCAGTGTTTTCATCCACCAATCCAATCGTGCTCCTTTGTGTCCACCTATCTGGAGAGCCTAAATGTACTCCTGCCCTTCTTTTTGCCTGGGTTCCTTTGCTTATGCTGTTGTCATGTGTCTTGTTTAACCATCCTTTAAGACCAAGCTGAAAGTTTTATACTCCAGCCTTCCAGGGAGAAATGTCCTGTCCCTCTGCATTGCTTCACCCATTTGTTGTCATTGCTCTTAGGGTACCTGTTAGAGTCCATGGGGTACCGTAGTTATTTGTGTTAGCATCTCCTATGGCCCCTCTCAGAATGTAAACTACTCATCTAGCCCATCTCTCTGCTCCCTTCTGAGCATGTTATAGTGCTGTGTACACCGGGGCTACTCCAAAAATGTGAATGAATGCAGTTTTGCTTAATGAGCTCTGTCTTGCCTTTCACTACTGCTACTAGAACTTTACATGTAAACCATCTTTGGATGAAAATTATCTTTATTCTCTGACCAGTCACATAGTACAGGTTTGTGGATGTCATATGCACCTTCTCATATGCTCTAAACTACTATACAAGTAGTTTATCCCAGACCTCTCAGATTGTTGCCTAGGATAGAGAAACCAGATACTCTAAGAAGAGGCTGAGAAGCGGATTCTGTCCCTGCTTCTAATTCTATTTTAGGTAAATTAAATGCTCAGATAAATATTTTCTGCATAAAAAGATATTTCTGTTTTAACAATACGCTCTCTATTCACCAGATAACAGTCACTGGGGAAGAGCCCATTTATGCAGCAAATGTGTAATTTTTGATTGTGAAAAATCACATTTTTTGTCTCAGAATTTAAATACTATGTTAGTTTTATAAATGGCACCAAAAAAGCTAGGTGATGCTTTGAGAAAGCACTACAAATAAGGACAGTTGAGGAAGTGGGGAAGTATCTATTGTGTTTGAGCCATCACCGTGTATGGTTCCATGAAGATGAACTGTTGTGGGTTGATCTTGGTGGTTTCTGTGGCCCTTCTGAAGGTAGGAGCCTCTTCAGTTTAATTTATATTCATAGTCGTATCTTGTGTTATGATACAGCTTTAGTCTTAAACAGACACCTGCACAGCTTTACAGATAATGAAGATCCAGAGAGTCTGATGGTATGGCTGAGATCCAGAGCAGGGATCCAGAGCTCCTGTATCTCAGTCCTGTAAAAAAGTCGCCAGGCATGGGGCCATTGGGTGGCAGGAGCTATGCCATCGCTATCCCTGCTCATCCTCCTGCCCTCTCCTGCCCCTGCCCTCCACCTGGGCTGGAGTGAATTTTTAGCAGGAGAGTCACTCAGCGTGATCCCTTACTTCCTCACTCCCTCTAACCAATGCTCAGGGTTCCAGCCACCCCCAGCCCCATTCTCCAGTGTAAAGGTATCATGAGCATGGTAGTGCATAGAGGCTGCCACATGGGACAACCCCTCACCTCTGGTGAAAAGAGACCCCTATGCTAGAACAGCCTTGAACCAAACACGCTTATGGACTGCAGCAGGAGCAACTATGCCTTTCCTTTTGGATACTTACAGGAAACTGAGGAGTTTTAAGTCAATATGATGAGAGAGAAGTTTTACATTTCCTAGTTTAACCATGTAAACAGGGTGCCCACATTGGATATTATCTAGCCAGGGGCCTATCTGCGTGCCTCAGTGTACCCCCACCCCCACCTATCTCTTATAAGTTGGCTCATTTGGGGGATGTTGTGGAAACCTACTGATAGAAATTCTCATGGAAATACAAAGCAGGCACATTTGTATGACAACTAGACAACAGATAAGCAGTTATAACTAGGAATGTGGATTAATCTATTCTTGCCCCTCTTCCAAAGCAAACAAAAAGAAGACATTTTTAATCAAAAACATTTCCAACAACATAACCCATACCTGTAAATTATGTCAACAAGAAGGAATGAATTTATATTGTGTCACTTAATTGAGCAACTCTTTAACCTTGTGGACTTATTATCACTGCCTAGGGGAAAATGGAGGTCTTTGTTTCTGTGCTTGCAGTCAGGAAAGTGCTTCTACATGAATGGAAAACCAATTAGAAAGAGAAAAGTTTAGCCACATACATATTTTCTACCCTAAATATCATCCTCATATTTTTAAAAACCTTCATTGCATCATAGTAATATCCACAAGGGCACATCTGAGATTGCTTTTCAGTTCCAAAAACCTATCCATTTTTTATGAGTCCTGAATATAGGACCAACTTGTAATTGCCTGAATAAAATATTTCTCTTTCTAATTTGCCCTTTACTGTTGACATTAAGTGCCTTAGAATTATTTCTGGACTATGTCACAAAATATCCATAATTAATACATACTGTGACTAGAAAGATTTGAAAGGACATTTCCATATGTTTGAAAGTCAGAAACTCCAGCTAAATGGTCAAGGAACAATGGATTTTTCAAAGCTAAAGTCAAGCCTCTGTGAGGGGAAATAAAAACTGGGAAGAAATCTTCTTGCCTGGTGATTCAGGTAGTAAAGAATCTACCTATAATGTGGGAGACATGGGTTCTATTCCTGGATTGGGAAGATTCCCTGGAGGAGGGCATGGCAACCCACTCCAGTATTCTTGGCTGGAGAGTCCCCATGCACAGAGGAGCCCTTCAGGCTGCCATCAATGGGGTCGCAAAGAGCTGGACACGACTGAGCAGCTAAGCACAGCACAGTTATATTTCAAAACTGTGTGATGACTGAGAAGACAAGCTGATAGGGCCTCACAGAAGTTCTAATAAAAAAGAAACAAAAAGCAAAAAACAGCTTACTCTAAGGCCTTTTTCAAAAGATGTAAAAAAATAAATAGAAGACTATTACTTAAAACATGTGAACGTTTGCATTAAGAAGGACATCTAATATAGCTACCCAGCTTACAAAAGAAAACAAAATATAGGATTTAAAAATGCAAGGAAAAAAAAAGGGGGAGACACTGAATATCTGTGCACTGTTTTTGATTTAAAATTCTATGTAACAGAACATTCCCTCCATACCATCAGTGGAGACATTCCATTTTTATCTCCCTCATCCTCCTAATGTCACCAGTAACATCAAAATTCATTGAAAAACATCTCAGAATGAGGATCATGTTGGAAATGTGATGCAAGTACTATAAGTACGTCTTAAGAGCTTACAATCTAAAAAGGGAACGAGAACTCTCCAATCAAAATAAAATCAGCAAATACAGAGACATGCTAAAATAGAAACATAGCCAGGCCATACCAAGAGATACTAGGAAAAGTCATGCTGGTAGTTCTGAACAAGAAGTCATCACCAGTCCCTTCTTCCAAATGCATGAAAAGAGACCAGGCACAATTTAAATCCTGGTAACAGTTAAGCATGAGGACATATGTATTATGATTCAGAAGACACATGTGTTTATAGCAGTCACTTCGTGGTGATTTAGGCCTTCAGCAAAGTGTTAATGTCTTCACCTAATATTATAGTCTAGGAGCTTGAAAGAGTTCATGTAACTTCCAAATCCTTGCCGCATACTTAGAAGCAGTAGAGGATTGCGGGGGATTTGGTTTGTTAAGCCAGGCTCTTCCTTTTTCTTACTTTCCTTTTTCCTCCAGAAAAAGAGCAGACTACTGTTGCTAGTTGGTTGGGGGATGGTCTCTGGATCAAGTAAGGTCACTCAGGGGTTGGACATGAGTTAACCAGCATTTGGGGAGTGTTACTAGCGATAGCAAATATGGATACAGAAGACCCAGTTAAATTTGAATTTTAGACAAGCAATGCATAATTTCTTATGTCTCATGCAATATAATATGGCAAGGGACATACTTGTACTAAGAAATTATCCATTGGTTATATGAAATCCCAATTTGACTAGGGCTCCTTTCTATTTCCTGGCTACCCTAATTTGACATCTACCCCAGGGCTATCTTTGAAAATACCAGTTGAAATCCTGAGTGGGGTGTGTGAGAAGCAGTTTATCACATACTCATTTCTTTACCCTGTTAATAATGGTTCCCTGTTGTCAGAGAAGACACCCCGCTAAACTGAGGCTTGGTAAACTTGGCCGCCATCTCCAGCCTACTCCAAGCTGGGGAGGAGCTGCTGACCTGGACGCATCTCCTGTAAATCTAGCTCTGTGAGGTGGCAGCAAAGGAAAGATTTATTGACTATACCTTTTCTTTGGTCTTGAAATGAAAAAGCAAATTAACTATTTTGATTTCAAATTCAATTATGTCTCTTATATATATATTTTTTTATTTGACAAACAGCCTATCCAAATCATTGATAGTACTATAAATAATATTTAATACCAAGAGAAAATGTTCATCATATAACAAGTGGAAAAAAATAGTATGTTCACTATAATCCTGGTTTTGTTTTTTCAAAGCACATTTATGTAGGGAAGCTGACAAGATATGCATCAAATGTAGGCCTAAAAATTTGGGAAATTCTTAAATGTCCTTGGTATTTTCTCAATGTCCTACAGCAAACATATTACATTTGAAATAGGGAAAGTAAGAAGTTAAGACTTTTTAAATTATAAAGTCATTTTTTGAAGGAATTTTCCAAGTTAAATTTAGTTTCTATAAGGCTCTTATCTTGGAGGGTTAAATAGAACCAGTTTTTTAGAACTCAGAATAGACTAAGAGTCACAAAGTTAAATGACTGTTTCAGTAAATGTCATGAGCTTTATCTGACACAAAATAGACAAGGTTTTGGTTTTGAGAAGCTCCCCCTAGCCCTATGTCTGAGATTGGAGTGTTGGATCAGCAATTCAATTCAGCATCTACTTATTATATGTTGAGAATCTCTACTATTAGTACTTATGCATTTCATTTAGTGAGGTTCCTTTAGTGAATTATTCTTCTAAGGTCAATTTCTTGTTCCTCTTTAGTATATAAAATGTTTTGGTTTTTCATTGAAGAAATGAAAAATTTGACATTTGTGTTGTTTTCATACAGCTGATGGAAAATGTCTGGTGTCGGTTGGTTTAGACGATTTTCACAGTATTGTGTTTTGGGACTGGAAAAAGGGAGAAAAGATAGCTACCACCAGGTAAGAAGCTGCCCGGGTCTTATAACATCCTGCCGATGATCACACTTCAGTAAATGTTAATAGTTTGCCTTTTCTGGTAAGATTTCATCTTTAAACTCAGATGAAATTCACATCTTAACACCTAAGTGGAAACATATTGTAATATTTCGTGGTGACAAACCTGACTTAGAGGAATTGATGTTTGTTTCAGGGAATTGGAGAATTCTGAAATCCTTTCCAGAGAGTTATCCACCACTTTGCTTTTAGTAGTCTATGCATTGTCTATATCAGAGCTTTTTACCAGCAGTAGAAAAGCCACTTTTCTCAGCCTTGTGCCTTGCCCCTTGTTTTTCAACTGTCTTAGCATCTGGTGAAGGAGCGTCAATGTCACTGGAGTCGGCAGCATTTGTCATGAAGCTGTGGCATGCGGGAAAGGAGGCCCATCGCGTACATCTGCCACTCGCTTTCAAAGCAGGCAGATTGTTTCACTAATCTCCCTGTCTTATAAATAGACTTTCCAAGACTGACTGCTGTTTATAGACCACCTGTCCTCCCATAGCCCAGCCTTCCTCCCTGCTGAATCAGCCCTAAGTCTGAACATTGCTTTCCATTCCTGCTTGCTTTGGGCTTAGCTGTTTGCCTGGCCATGGTCAGAGGTCAAAATAGTTGGCAACTAAGGACGATTTGCTGTCCAAGACATATTATCAGTATATCTCTCTATTGGTTCTTCCCTGTATAAACCAATTTCCTTTTTATCTTGCACCATAAAATCATTTTAAGTTGATGGCTTTGAACTCCAGTATTCAGTTTTTAAATTGATGTTACCCTCTACAATATTAAATAGGGGGAAAGTGGGAGTTTTCACAATTTGACTTAATGAATGAAGATCTATAAATTGCTGGAGATTCAGAGGAGGAGCAGATGGAGTCTTGAGGACTCCAGCTGACCATCTTAGGATAAAAAAGGGAGCTTTTCTGATGACTGCTATTGAGATGGAATTCTTGGCAGCAAATGGCAGCTCATAAATCTGCCTACCCAAGCAGTTTTTCTTTTCGTCTCTCTAGTATTCCTCATGGTTTTTAATCACTCCCTGCTGATACTCAGATTTAGCTTCTAATCAGAACTCTGCTTTCCTCCTAGATTAATATACTATATTTTACTTTAATATTTCTAACTACCATTTGTATTACAGTTCATTTCAGGTAAAGCACATGTCTACATTTCAAAAGCCACAAGAACTCAATTGCCCTACTAGAACACCCTCTGCAAATCTGATTGGCTTACTTGTTGTATGCCAGAAACAGTAATAAAAGTGGAAGAAAGAAATATTAACATTTTAGAAGTATATATTTGATATGGTTGGTAGTATTACTACTATTTAATTGCCACAAAGCAACTTATCATTATGTTATTAATGCCATTTATTTTTGGAATTGCTCCCAAGCTGTATGTCACATTCCCTGAAGAGGACACCTGCAGAATTATCCACAGAGAGCAATTTCACAGATGTAACATTCATCCAGTGCTCTTTCCAGGAAGGTGTGTCAAAGATTGTTAAAGTTCTTTGGTTGAATACTAGATTTTTAAACAATAAATAATATTTATACAATGTTAAAACAATCATAGATATTTATATAAGTAACCAAACAAAAAAACTAAAATTCTCCTTATGGCTTGAGGATTAGACTGCTTAAAGATTTAAACTTTAAACACAGGAAAGAAGTGACAAAGAAAAAGGAGGAATACTTCCCTGACGGGCCCTCACTGACTCCCGGGAGTCATCGTAGCTCCTCCAAGGCTCTCATTTACTCTCAGAGGATGGCTAACTCAGTGATATCCTTCACTCTGCTCTTCCGTGTCTCGGTCATTGCCACCGTCACCTAGCCAGGCTCGACAGCAGACCTGCATCCTGCAGGCTGTGGGTTCTGGCAGGCGATATTCCACAGTAGTGCCCATCACCCAGAATATGAGATTCCCCATGAGAGGANAAAGCTGACAAGATATGCATCAAATGTAGGCCTAAAAATTTGGGAAATTCTTTAATGTCCTTGGTATTTTCTCAATGTCCTACAGCAAACATATTACATTTGAAATAGGGAAAGTAAGAAGTTAAGACTTTTTAAATTATAAAGTCATTTTTTGAAGGAATTTTCCAAGTTAAATTTAGTTTCTATAAGGCTCTTATCTTGGAGGGTTAAATAGAACCAGTTTTTTAGAACTCAGAATAGACTAAGAGTCACAAAGTTAAATGACTGTTTCAGTAAATGTCATGAGCTTTATCTGACACAAAATAGACAAGGTTTTGGTTTTGAGAAGCTCCCCCTAGCCCTATGTCTGAGATTGGAGTGTTGGATCAGCAATTCAATTCAGCATCTACTTATTATATGTTGAGAATCTCTACTATTAGTACTTATGCATTTCATTTAGTGAGGTTCCTTTAGTGAATTATTCTTCTAAGGTCAATTTCTTGTTCCTCTTTAGTATATAAAATGTTTTGGTTTTTCATTGAAGAAATGAAAAATTTGACATTTGTGTTGTTTTCATACAGCTGATGGAAAATGTCTGGTGTCGGTTGGTTTAGACGATTTTCACAGTATTGTGTTTTGGGACTGGAAAAAGGGAGAAAAGATAGCTACCACCAGGTAAGAAGCTGCCCGGGTCTTATAACATCCTGCCGATGATCACACTTCAGTAAATGTTAATAGTTTGCCTTTTCTGGTAAGATTTCATCTTTAAACTCAGATGAAATTCACATCTTAACACCTAAGTGGAAACATATTGTAATATTTCGTGGTGACAAACCTGACTTAGAGGAATTGATGTTTGTTTCAGGGAATTGGAGAATTCTGAAATCCTTTCCAGAGAGTTATCCACCACTTTGCTTTTAGTAGTCTATGCATTGTCTATATCAGAGCTTTTTACCAGCAGTAGAAAAGCCACTTTTCTCAGCCTTGTGCCTTGCCCCTTGTTTTTCAACTGTCTTAGCATCTGGTGAAGGAGCGTCAATGTCACTGGAGTCGGCAGCATTTGTCATGAAGCTGTGGCATGCGGGAAAGGAGGCCCATCGCGTACATCTGCCACTCGCTTTCAAAGCAGGCAGATTGTTTCACTAATCTCCCTGTCTTATAAATAGACTTTCCAAGACTGACTGCTGTTTATAGACCACCTGTCCTCCCATAGCCCAGCCTTCCTCCCTGCTGAATCAGCCCTAAGTCTGAACATTGCTTTCCATTCCTGCTTGCTTTGGGCTTAGCTGTTTGCCTGGCCATGGTCAGAGGTCAAAATAGTTGGCAACTAAGGACGATTTGCTGTCCAAGACATATTATCAGTATATCTCTCTATTGGTTCTTCCCTGTATAAACCAATTTCCTTTTTATCTTGCACCATAAAATCATTTTAAGTTGATGGCTTTGAACTCCAGTATTCAGTTTTTAAATTGATGTTACCCTCTACAACATTAAATAGGGGGAAAGTGGGAGTTTTCACAATTTGACTTAATGAATGAAGATCTATAAATTGCTGGAGATTCAGAAGAGGAGCAGATGGAGTCTTGAGGACTCCAGCTGACCATCTTAGGATAAAAAAGGGAGCTTTTCTGATGACTGCTATTGAGATGGAATTCTTGGCAGCAAATGGCAGCTCATAAATCTGCCTACCCAAGCAGTTTTTCTTTTCGTCTCTCTAGTATTCCTCATGGTTTTTAATCACTCCCTGCTGATACTCAGATTTAGCTTCTAATCAGAACTCTGCTTTCCTCCTAGATTAATATACTATATTTTACTTTAATATTTCTAACTACCATTTGTATTACAGTTCATTTCAGGTAAAGCACATGTCTACATTTCAAAAGCCACAAGAACTCAATTGCCCTACTAGAACACCCTCTGCAAATCTGATTGGCTTACTTGTTGTATGCCAGAAACAGTAATAAAAGTGGAAGAAAGAAATATTAACATTTTAGAAGTATATATTTGATATGGTTGGTAGTATTACTACTATTTAATTGCCACAAAGCAACTTATCATTATGTTATTAATGCCATTTATTTTTGGAATTGCTCCCAAGCTGTATGTCACATTCCCTGAAGAGGACACCTGCAGAATTATCCACAGAGAGCAATTTCACAGATGTAACATTCATCCAGTGCTCTTTCCAGGAAGGTGTGTCAAAGATTGTTAAAGTTCTTTGGTTGAATACTAGATTTTTAAACAATAAATAATATTTATACAATGTTAAAACAATCATAGATATTTATATAAGTAACCAAACAAAAAAACTAAAATTCTCCTTATGGCTTGAGGATTAGACTGCTTAAAGATTTAAACTTTAAACACAGGAAAGAAGTGACAAAGAAAAAGGAGGAATACTTCCCTGACGGGCCCTCACTGACTCCCGGGAGTCATCGTAGCTCCTCCAAGGCTCTCATTTACTCTCAGAGGATGGCTAACTCAGTGATATCCTTCACTCTGCTCTTCCGTGTCTCGGTCATTGCCACCGTCACCTAGCCAGGCTCGACAGCAGACCTGCATCCTGCAGGCTGTGGGTTCTGGCAGGCGATATTCCACAGTAGTGCCCATCACCCAGAATATGAGATTCCCCATGAGAGGAGGGGCATAGTTCATGGCTGAGATGGTATCACCTGCAGTGCTGCGGCGCCTGAGCCTTACATGCGCCCCCCACCCTCAGTAGCCACCCGTCAGTTGTGAGTGTGTTAAGTGAACCTACGTTTTCATCCGCTCACAGAAATCAGAGAGGTTCAGATATAGCCCATAAAGATCTTATTACAGATTTCGATGAGACTTGAACCAGTCTCGCACACTTTTTTGTTGAGCTTTGCTAATTTTCATGAGTGACTTCAGTCACCTCCATTACACGTGAATTGTTTAGTCTCTTTTTCCTTTTCAAGGTTGGTGTACAAGTAACCCATTTAACGACCAAGAGCAATCTCTTATGGTCACTCGGGACAGAACAAAAAGACAATTGATCAGGCACTTCCATGTCCCCTTTTTTTATTTCTATCACACCAGTAAGCACGACTGAGCAGCTTCACTTTCACTTTTCACTTTCATGCACTGGAGAAGGAAATGGCAACCCACTCCAGTGTTCTTGCCTGGAGAATCCCAGGGACGGGGGAGCCTGGTGGGCGGCCATCTATGGGGTCGCACAGAGTCGGACACGACTGAAGCAACTTAGCAGCAGCAGCAGTAACANTCGTGGGAAGGGTGAGCGAGCCTGGAGATGGAAAGCAAGTGAAATAAACCAAGACGAAGAGATGACGAGGATCTCAACCAAAAACAGCTTATTTTAGAGATGCCAGTGTATTTCATGCATTTGTTTAAGTAGTGGCTGTAGACTGACCCTTCTGCCGAATAGGAATTTCCTTGTAGCTATACATACTGTGCTGGAATTTGGACTTAATCAGCATTACNTGAACTTTATCCCGTAAGCATTAGGTAACTCTGCCAGATTAGAGAGTGGGGCTTTCCCTACCATCGTGGGAAGGGTGAGCGAGCCTGGAGATGGAAAGCAAGTGAAATAAACCAAGACGAAGAGATGACGAGGATCTCAACCCAAAACAGCTTATTTTAGAGATGCCAGTGTATTTCATGCATTTGTTTAAGTAGTGGCTGTAGATTGACCCTTCTGCCGAGTAGGAATTTCCTTGTAGCTATACATACTGTGCTGGAATTTGGACTTAATCAGCATTGCAACCCGCAGGCGTTTTACACAGAGCTAGGAAGGCATGCGTGCCATTCATTGTGAGAGGTGCAAGTCCCAACAAGGGCAAAGGGGATCAGATAAGTCCCGCTCACTTTCACGTTGGGGCCAGGCAGACACAGTGCCAGGGACTTGGGCTGGTGTGTGGAAATAGACAGGACCCGGGCCTGGGAGGCATCTAGGAACCAGTGAGGCCCGGGAGGTGAGGGGTGAGTGTAAGCAGCTGCTTCTCAACCCCTTCTTTGATAGCCTCTGCTTTATTGTTTGCTTTTTTAAAAAATGAAAACAAGGATTTCATCCTGTTTGATTTCTGGCTAACACCTCTGGCTATGCCCTGTTGTGAGAAAGATTTAAAACACTGAGGGCCATCTTTATGCATATGAAGACCAGAGTGTGATGAGTTACATTTAGAACCCAACACACACACACCCCACCTGACACAGTATGTGAATCCCACCACTACAATGACCATTAGGGAGTTAAAACCAATTATTACATTTTATGGAGTGAAGAACCAAGAGGAGATGGGACAGAGGAAGAATATGTTTTGATTGAGGAGATTACTTTAAAATTATTTTTACTTGTGATAAAATACACATAACATTTGCTGTCTTAACCATTTTGCGTGTACAGTTCAGTGGTGTTAAATACATTCACGTTGTGCAGATATAACCACCAGCCATCTCACCTCTCATCCATCTTTTTATCTTATAAAATTGAAACCCTGTACCCATTAAAGAATAATTCCCCTTACTCCCTCCCCCAGCCCCTGGCAAGCACCATTCCACTTCATGTCTCTATTAATTCGACTATTCTAGGGACTTCATATAAGTGGAGTCATACAGTATCTGTCTTTTTATAACTGGCTTATTTCACTTAGCATAATGTCCCGAAGATTCCTCCGTGTAGTAACGTGTATCAGAATTACTTTCCTTTTTAACTTGAATAATATTCCATTGGTGCTGGGAATGATTGAGGGCAAGANTAAAATTGAAACCCTGTACCCATTAAAGAATAAGTCCCCTTACTCCCTCCCCCAGCCCCTGGCAAGCACCATTCCACTTCATGTCTCTATTAATTCGACTATTCTAGGAACTTCATATAAGTGGAGTCATACAGTATCTGTCTTTTTATAACTGGCTTATTTCACTTAGCATAATGTCCTGAAGATTCCTCCGTGTAGTAACGTGTATCAGAATTACTTTCCTTTTTAACTTGAATAATATTCCATTGATGCTGGGAATGATTGAGGGCAAAAGGAGAAGGGGACGACAGAGGATGAGAGACTGGATGGTATCACCAACTCAATGGACATGAATTTGAGCAAGCTCCTGGAGTTGGTGATGGGCAAGGAAGCCTGGAGTGCTCTGGTGCATGGGGTCACAAGCAGTCAGACATGACTGAGCAACTCAACTGACTGAATATTCCATTATGTGTACATACCACATTTTGTTTATCCATTCATCAATCAGTGGATATTTGAGTTGCTTACAGTTTTTGGTTATTGTGAATAATATGGCTCTGATTGGGGTATACAGTTCTTTTGAATATATGCCAAGAAGCGGAATTTCTGGATAAAATTCCATTTTTAATTTTTTGGGAAACCTCCATACTATCTTCCACAGTAGCTATACCATTTTATATTCCCATCAACAGTGCACAGGAGTTTCAGCTGCTCCTCATCCTCACCAACGGTTGTTATTTTCTGGGTTCTGTTTGCTTTTGACAGTAGCTATCCTAAATGGCTATGATATGGGACATTGCAGCTGTATTTACACTTGGGGAAGGTTTTTGTTTTTTTATTCTTCAAATGCATTGTAGGCCCTGTGTCAGATGTAGAGATATAAAGAGGAATAAACCCTAGGTGGAAAGAACAAGCCCTTGCCTGGGAACCACTAGCTGCCACCACAGAGAAGCCAGGTGGAGGTCTGCACGAAGGCCATCGATGTAGAGCCATCACTTCGTAGGGAGAGAGGCAAACCTCACTATTTCCGTAATTTTGCCCAAAGCTAGAGTCTGCGATCCAGCCAACACTCAGGGTGATCGAAAAGGCAGTGAGAGAAAGGAGGCCAAGGCCTTTAAAAAGCCACTTTGCCTCTCATCCTAAATGGCCCCTTCAGTCAGTGAAGAGGATCAGACCAAATGGTTTCTGTGGCCTGAGAGGAGAATAGAATATTTTTGATTTTTAGGGAGGAGTTATACCATCTGGAGAGCAAGAGCAAGTGTGCCCATGAAGCTTCCCTGGTTTAACTCCAGTTTTGTTGCCATGAGACATGTGTCATATCAATATTATTCTGCTCCTGATACCCCAGTGCCTTCAAACTGTGCCAGGCTGCCTCAGGATCAGCCTGGCTCTTCACGCAGGGCCTGGAGGGCCTGCAGGGGGTAGAGAGCAGAATTTAGGAGCAGGGGTCTGTTTTGTTCCTTTGATCTTGTCAAAAATAGTGAACGCATTTGCTGGAGCCAGCTGGCTCATCAGGGGCGGAACAGCTCAGCCGTCAGCCTCCGCAGCCTTCCGTGTCCATGGCAACCACAGGTCCCAGGAAAACCAAAAAGCACATCGGGGTTTTGCAGGAACATCAGCTACCTCTGCACAGAATGCCTAAGAAAGAAAAAATATATATGGAGAGAGAGAAAACATGGAAGAGTATTTTCTAGTGGATGTTAGTTCATTTCCAGAAACACTGGGACTGTAAGATTGTGTACCAATGAACAGTTTAAGCTGCAATAGGACATCTGATTCCTGTTTTCATTGCAACTGGCCTAATATGTTTGGTATATTTAGCACCAATTTTGGAATTGGTCTTTTTTTAATATAAATTTATTTATTTTAATTGGAGGCTAATTACTTTACAATATTGTATTGATTTTGCCGTACATTGACATGAATCCACCACGGGTATACATGTGTTCCCCATCCTGAACCCCCCTCCCACCTCCCTCCCCATCCCATCCCTCTGGGTCATCCCAGTGCACCAGCCCCAAGCACCCTGTATCATGCATTGAGCCTGGACTGCTGATTCATTTCACATGTGATAATTTACATGTTTCAATGCCATTCTTCCAAATATCCCATCCTTGCCCTCTCCCACAGAGTCCAAAACACTGTTTTATACATCTGTGTCTCTTTTGCTGTCTCGCATACAGGGTTAGCATTATCATTCCTCTAAATTCCATATATATGCATTAGTATACTGTATTGATGTTTTTCTTTCTGGCTTACTTCACTCTGTATAATCAGCTCCAGTTTCATCCACCGCATTAGAACTGATTCAAATGTATTCTTTTTAATGGCTGAGTAGTACTCCATTGTGTATATGTACCACAGCTTCTTATCCATTCATCTGCTGATGGACATCTAGGTTGTTTCCATGTCCTGGCTATTATAAACAGTGCTGCGATGAACACTGGGGTACACGTGTCTCTTTCAGTTCTGGTTTCCTCAGTGTGTATGCCCAGCAGTGGGATTGCTGGGTCATATGGCGATTCTATTTCCAGTTTTTAAAGAAATCTCCACACTGTTCTCCATAGTGGCTGTACTAGTTTGCCTTCCCACCAATAGTGTAAGAGGGTTCCCTTTTCTCCACACCCTCTCCAGCATCTATTGCTTGTAGACTTTTGGATTGCAGCCATTCTGACTGGTGTGAAATGGCACCTCACTGTGGTCTTGATTTCCATTTCTTTGATAAAGAGTGATGTTGAGCATCTTTTCATGTGTTTGTTAGCCATCTGTATGTCTTCTTTGGAGAATGAGCCTGAGCGGTGTAATAGTTCTAAGTTGTAGGTTATATAGATACTGGGGTAGTGTGTATGAATCGCTCTGTGGGTTATAAAGCTCTAGGCCCCAGCAGTATGTGATGTACTGTTCCTGCATCATGATGAGGACAGCTGTCTTTTTCAATTTTCTGTGTATATAGACATTTCTAGTGAATTTTTTTAAAAAGTGAGGATTCTAAAAGAATAGAGTTACTGTTATTCAGGGGCAAATTATACCTGGATTATACAGAATTTTTGCCCTTTGCTTCTGCTCCCATCCTCAGAATATTTCCATGGTTATATATTACAGAATAGCAGGCAGTGGAAAAAAGAGTGGTGACCTAAATAGTTCCTCTATGCTTAAAAAAAAAAAGGCAGTTTAATAATGGCAGTAATGAAAATTTGAGGAGAAAAACACATCCGTAATGCTACCTTCCTAACACAATAATTGATTTTTAAAAATTTCTTCATATCCTTGGTTTCAGAAACCCACTCAAGCCAGCTTAAATTAAAAAATAAGAATAAGGAATGACTTTATTGGAAAGATAGGGATATCTCATAGAATCTAAGAACAGGAAGCAGCATCTCCTGAGAAACTGGCTTTAGAAATGAATCAGAAAATGCCTGGAACCCAACCAGGGAATGCCCCTCTCCTCTCTTCTCCTGCTCTGAGGGGCCCATCTCCACTGCTGTCCTGAGTCTGGTGCCTGCATGTGGCCCCTCTTTGCACAGGCAGGCTTTCCCTCATTTGTTCGCACAGGGCCCATTCTCTGTTGCCCCCAAATGTCACCCCTAGNCCCCATCCCATCCCTCTGGGTCATCCCAGTGCACCAGCCCCAAGCACCCTGTATCATGCATTGAGCCTGGACTGCTGATTCATTTCACATGTGATAATTTACATGTTTCAATGCCATTCTTCCAAATATCCCATCCTTGCCCTCTCCCACAGAGTCCAAAACACTGTTTTATACATCTGTGTCTCTTTTGCTGTCTCGCATACAGGGTTAGCATTATCATTCCTCTAAATTCCATATATATGCATTAGTATACTGTATTGATGTTTTTCTTTCTGGCTTACTTCACTCTGTATAATCAGCTCCAGTTTCATCCACCGCATTAGAACTGATTCAAATGTATTCTTTTTAATGGCTGAGTAGTACTCCATTGTGTATATGTACCACAGCTTTCTTATCCATTCATCTGCTGATGGACATCTAGGTTGTTTCCATGTCCTGGCTATTATAAACAGTGCTGCGATGAACACTGGGGTACACGTGTCTCTTTCAATTCTGGTTTCCTCAGTGTGTATGCCCAGCAGTGGGATTGCTGGGTCATATGGCGATTCTATTTCCAGTTTTTAAAGAAATCTCCACACTGTTCTCCATAGTGGCTGTACTAGTTTGCCTTCCCACCAATAGTGTAAGAGGGTTCCCTTTTCTCCACACCCTCTCCAGCATCTATTGCTTGTAGACTTTTGGATTGCAGCCATTCTGACTGGTGTGAAATGGCACCTCACTGTGGTCTTGATTTCCATTTCTTTGATAAAGAGTGATGTTGAGCATCTTTTCATGTGTTTGTTAGCCATCTGTATGTCTTCTTTGGAGAATGAGCCTGAGCAGTATAATAGTTCTAAGTTGCAGGTTATATAGATAATGGGGTAGTGTGTATGAATCGCTCTGTGGGTTATAAAGCTCTAGGCCTCAGCAGTATGTGATGTACTGTACCTCCATCATGATGAGGACAGCTGTCTTTTTCAATTTTCTGTGTATATAGACATTTCTAGTGAATTTTCTTAAAAAGTGAGGATTCTAAAAGAATAGAGTTACTGTTATTCAGGGGCAAATTATACCTGGATTATACAGAATTTTTGCCCTTTGCTTCTGCTCCCATCCTCAGAATATTTCCATGGTTATATATTACAGAATAGCAGGCAGTGGAAAAAAGAGTGGTGACCTAAATAGTTCCTCTATGCTTAAAAAAAAAAAGGCAGTTTAATAATGGCAGTAATGAAAATTTGAGGAGAAAAACACATCCGTAATGCTACCTTCCTAACACAATAATTGATTTTTAAAAATTTCTTCATATCCTTGGTTTCAGAAACCCACTCAAGCCAGCTTAAATTAAAAAATAAGAATAAGGAATGACTTTATTGGAAAGATAGGGATATCTCATAGAATCTAAGAACAGGAAGCAGCATCTCCTGAGAAACTGGCTTTAGAAATGAATCAGAAAATGCCTGGAACCCAACCAGGGAATGCCCCTCTCCTCTCTTCTCCTGCTCTGAGGGGCCCATCTCCACTGCTCTCCTGAGTCTGGTGCCTGCATGTGGCCCCTCTTTGCACAGGCAGGCTTTCCCTCATTTGTTCGCACAGGGCCCATTCTCTGTTGCCCCCAAATGTCACCCCTAGTCCCAAAGCCCACATCCATCTCCTCCCAGCAAGGCACCTGCTGATTCAGCCTAAGGTTCCAGTTTCCCAGGAGAGAGAATTTGGTTGCCCAGTGTGGTCACTCCTGGGTCAATGTCCACCTCCAAAGTGCAGATGTGACCACAGGGGCCCAGTCCAGGGGGGAGGGCAGTTCTTAGGGATGGGGTGTGGGCTTGGGAGATAGCCATAGGGGTATGGTGCTTGCCAAAGTGGCTTTTAAAAACATTCCTGCTTGACCAGAAAACTACTAGAGCTAATCAATGAATATAGTAAAGTTGCAGGATATAAAATCAACACTCAGAAATCCCTTGCATTCCTATACACTAATAATGAGAAAGTAGAAAAAGAAGTTAAGGAAACAATTCCATTCACCATTGCAACGAAAAGAATAAAATACTTAGGAATATACCTACCTAAAGAAACTAAAGACCTATATATCGAAAACTATAAAACACTGATGAAAGAAATCAAAGAGGACACTAATAGATGGAGAAATATTCCATGTTCATGGATCGGAAGAGTCAATATAGTGAAAATGAGTATACTACCCAAAGCAATCTACAGATTCAATGCAATCCCCATCAAGCTACCAACAGTATTTTTCACAGAACTAGAACAAATAATCTCAAGATTTGTATGGAAACACAAAAAGCCGCGAATAGCAAAAGCAATCTTGAGAAAGAAGAATGGAACTGGAGGAATCAACTTGCCTGACTTCAGGCTCTACTACAAAGCCACAGTCATTAAGACAGTATGGTACTGGCACAAAGACAGAAATATAGATCAATGGAACAAAATAGAAAGCCCTGAGATAAATCCACACACTTATGGACACCTTATCTTCGACAAAGGAGGCAAGAACATACAATGGAGTAAAGACAGTCTCTTTAACAGGTGGTGCTGGGAAAACTGGTCAACCACTTGTAAAAGAATGAAACTAGATCACTTTCTAACTCCACACACAAAAATAAACTCAAAATGGATTAAAGATCTAAACGTAAGACCAGAAACTATAAAACTCCTTGAGGAGAACATAGGCAAAACACTCTCCGACATACATCACAGCAGGATCCTCTATGATCCACCTCCCAGTATACTGGAAATAAAAGCGAAAATAAACAAATGGGATCTAATTAAAATTAAAAGCTTCTGCACAACAAAGGAAACTATAAGTAAGGTGAAAAGACAGCCTTCTGAATGGGAGAAAACAATAGCAAATGAAGCAACTGACAAACAACTGATCTCAAAAATTTACAAGCAACTTATGCAGCTCAACTCCAGAAAAATAAACGATCCAATCAAAAAATGGGCCAAAGATCTAAACAGGCATTTCTCCAAAGAAGACATACAGATGGCTAACAAACACATGAAAAGATGCTCAACATCACTCATTATCAGAGAAATGCAAATCAAGACCACAATGAGGTACCACTTCACACCAGTCAGAATGGCTGCGATCCAAAAGTCTACAAGCAATAAGTGCTGGAGAGGATGTGGAGAAAAGGGAACCCTCTTACACTGTTGGTGGGAATGCAAACTAGTACAGCCACTATGGAGGGCAGTGTGGAGATTCCTTAAAAAATTGCAAATAGAACTGCCCTATGACCCAGCAATCCCACTGCTGGGCATACACACCGAGGAAACCCGAATTGAAAGAGACACATGTACCCCAATGTTCATTGCAGCATTATTTATAATTGCCAGGACATGGAAACAACCCAGATGTCCATCAACAGATGATTGGATAAGAAAGCTGTGGTACATATACACAATGGAGTATTACTCAGCCCTTAAAAAGAATAAATTTGACTCAGTTCTAATGAGATGGATGAAACTGGAGCCGATTATACAGAGTGAAGTAAGCCAGAAAGAAGAACACCAGTACAGTATACTGACACATTTATATGGAATTTAGAAAGATGGTAATGATGACCCTGTAAGTAAGACAACATAAGAGACACAGAGGTATAGAATGGACTTTTGGCCTCTAGGGGAGAGGGAGAGGGTGGGATGATTTGGGAGAATGCCATTGAAGCATGTATACTATCATATAAGAAACGAAGCACCAGTCTATGTTCAATACAGGATGCAGGATGCTTGGGGCTGGTGTACGGGATGATCCAGAGAGATGGTATGGGGTGGGACGTGGGAGGGGGCTTCGACATTGGGAGATCATGTACACCTGTGGCTGATTCATGTCAGTGTATGGCAGAACCAATACAGTATTGTAACGTAGAATACTCTATTAAAAAAATAAAAGTAAAAAATAAATAAATAAATAAATAAAAACATTCCTGCAGCCACAAAGTACTTCACTGAGCTGTTTTAATAGTTTTTGGTCTGTTTTAGAAAGTACGATCTTTGAAACAATAGTGTAAAGTGAATTGTCAGGAAATTATGTCTATTCTAAGAATGTTTCCATTGAGTCTTTTAATCCTGTTCCCACATCCTTTGTTATCTTCAGTCACTCTTAAGAATTCTAAAAGTCACTTTGCAGATATATCTAGTTCATTGGGAAAATATTGATTACTCATTTTCTTATAACGCTAAATAGCCAAAGCTGATTTAACTCTCTTTTTCTTTTCTCACTTTGTGTATGTTCAGCTAGTAAGTCAGGAAAATGGGCCCATTTCAGAGAAAATTCTTTCAAATTTACTTGCTCCTCCCAGCAAAGGCAAATCCCCACGTCACCATGTTATAACTCAGCAAATTGGAAATGATTCAGGTTTCAGTTACGAAATGAGAGAACCTTGTTTTTAATTAGTCACTTAGAAACAGACCTGCAACTCCTGAAGGTTAGCCAAGCTAGATTTCAGATCTAAGTGCTACCCACTTAAACATTAAAGAACATGGTATAAATCACAGAGTTCTTAGTCTGGTATTCATTTTTCCAGGAAGGACATTTCAAGACTACTAGATATAAAAGAGCTATGGAAGAAAGAGGGGGCGAGGACATGTTAGTATGTGTGTATATATACTAAATTACTTGCAGATAAAATGTTAGGATAGCTGATATTTGCTTCAAAGTAATCTAGGGTGAGAGAATGAGTAGAGATTCCTGAAGCAGGGCCAGCCATGTGGTAATAACCATTGAGGCTGGACATTGGCTCTCTAGGGGTTTTTTTTATACCATTACTTCCATATGAGTTTGAGATTTTCCATCGTTTAAAAAAATGCTGAAAAAAATACTCAAAAGTATATCTTTTGGGTCATTTAAATTTTCAAGTCATAAAGGATCATTGATGTGGTAGGAAGAGAATTAAGAAATCTAATCTTTTTCAACATTAATTGAAATGAATCAAAGATTAAAATCCAAGATTTTACATCAGACCGAAAGACCATTTTTGCTCAACATTTTGTTTTGGGAAAAGTCTTGAATTTCTTCACAAATTTTCAAGTAAAAAGGGAAGGGGAGAATGGAATGAGCATTTACAGTTTGTTTTATATGTCCTTGTCTTCCTGTTTCTAAATGTGAAATGGCAAATCTGGAATTTATATCTTAGTAAACACAAACTCTTACAGAGTCTTTGCTTCTGGTGTCATAATTCTTGCCAAAGCAGTTTGCTTTTACTAGATTTCTGTGCTAGGAAGCAACAGGGGAAAAGAGCATAAGTTAGATTTTGTTTGGCTTTGGAAGAATCGCTAGTGCAGCAGAGTGAAGTAGCAACTCGATTCTTCTCTTTTTGAAGGATGTTCAAGGTAAAGTTTTATGAGGTTCATATGTTTAAAAATCATAGCTTTGGAGTTTCTACCCTGCCATGTAATTGTCTTTATATACATCCTGGATCATTCAGCATATATTTACTCAAATTATGAGACTTTGATTAAAATGAATGAAAATATCAAATGGTTGCAATCATGTTCATTTTATCACTAAAAGATAAATGCAGAGGTTAATTGTCTCCTGCTTTATTCTATCTTAACAGGAAAATTACTGCAAGTTAATTCAGGTGCCAAAGAACAACTCTTCTTTGAAGCTCCAAGAGGCAAACGGCATATAATAAGACCTTCCGAGGTAACAATCACACACAAAGCTTTTGAAAAATAGTTCATGATTTACTATGTGCATTTAAGTAAAACCTATCATTACTATTCACTAAAATGAGTTATAGTTGTGTGTCTTTCAGGCTTGACCATTTCTTAAATCTGACTGCTTACCCTCGTTTCCTACTTTCTGAAGAGGTATGGATTTACTGTGCCACTGACATAGCAATCTCTAATTGGTGTTCTACTTAATTTTTCTCTGCAGGAAGACAGTGACTGAGCTAACAATTTGAATGCTAATATTACTTTTCCTGTTTCACATATTCTGTCATTTTGTGCAAAGCTTGTTAGGAACTTAAAATTCTGAAACATGCTTTCTCAGTGGTTACTGTTTGCAATAGTAAACAATATCTTTTGCAACAATAAGAGAAATTATTTTTCAAAACAAAACCATCCACAACGTGGGCATCCTAATGTAGCAAGCTGTTGCTTTTTCCCATATTTTCCTCATGCTTCTATCCACATACATCATTTTTTTAACTGCTGAAATCAAATCCTAGACAAAATTTTTGAATCCATGAACTAACACCCTCCTGAAATCTCTTCCTAAAGGCTTGGCTGCTTTGGTCTCTCAGTCTGTACAGTGCTTTGGTGTAGTAAGTCCTGTTGGCCACAAAGGTCATTGCCTGATGGAGCACTAAGGACGTCCTTTTAGTCCCAGGAGACATTCTAACTCATTTATTTACTAAGTAACCTTTGATGAAAGAAAAGGAAATATTGCTTCTTTAGAGGAAAAAGAGTCAAGGGTATGCCACCAAGGGAGAGGCATCTTCCACTCTCTGGCTTCAGTTAGCTAGCAATATAAACTATCCCAGTATTCTAATGTACTTCTAGACTTCTGTTCATTCATAATATTTTGATTGTTTCTAAAGGAAATATATGTACAGTACATGAGACACCCCAGTAGTTACAGAAGATGGCACTGTATTAATGGAAATTGTTAATGGATTGATTAATCTCACTCCCAAACTCCAGTTTATTTACCTTTGATCAATCTATATTTTAACTTTTTTATATGGGGAAACTTAAATAGCCTTGAGTAAGGGATATTTTGAAGCATGCTATTCCTTCACTGAATATCTGTGCACTGTGCCAGGCACTTTGTATACCTGTATTCCAATCCTCAGAGAGTGGTTTACCTACTGTGAATCAGGCTGGTGTGTGATAGTTGTCAATCTCTTTTTACAGACAGGGAAATTAAAGCTCTAAGAAAGTAAAAGGAACACGGAGGTTTGGTCCCAACCTAGAGGGGTCTGTGTGTCACTCCACAGCCTAGACCACACAGTTTCATTTTGCATCACTTTATCTGTATTTTCCCTTCCAGTTCTAGTCCCCCAAATAAGTTTACTAAAATAAGATTCAGTAGAACCACGTGGTGGAGGAAGGATGAGGTCAACTTGGGACAGATGAGCAATTTTAGATTAAAAAATACCTCCAGAGATAGCTCATCCTTTTACTTAGCAATATTGTCAGGCCCCTCAATTAAGTATGAAGGATTTTGAAATTTTCCTTTGCAAAAAAGTTTTTTAAAAGAAATAGTCATGGTGAAACTAACACAAAGCTTACCCAGCAAGTTTTTAACTATGGCAGCTATTAAAACGTCCATTTATATACATCCAATGCAGCATGGTGCGGTTAAGGCAGCTCTGTCCCAGGAACCCCACTCCTTAGAGCTCGACTTCCTCTCTGCTTGCTAAGCTTGCTGGGGTTTAAATGACTCACTTCTCGTTGGGCTCCAGTTACCTCCTCTGCAAAGCAGCGATGATAATAACATACCTGCCTGGGGCAAGGTGCTATGGGAGACACCCTTGGAGGGCTCTCCTGTCTAAATTCCAGGGTGTTTAATAAGTTTATTTACCCGTTTTGGGTTTTGTTGGTTACAGGGATCATTCTTTTTTAAATTTATTTTATTGAAGTATAATTGANTGAGACTTTGATTAAAATGAATGAAAATATCAAATGGTTGCAATCATGTTCATTTTATCACTAAAAGATAAATGCAGAGGTTAATTGTCTCCTGCTTTATTCTATCTTAACAGGAAAATTACTGCAAGTTAATTCAGGTGCCAAAGAACAACTCTTCTTTGAAGCTCCAAGAGGCAAACGGCATATAATAAGACCTTCCGAGGTAACAATCACACACAAAGCTTTTGAAAAATAGTTCATGATTTACTATGTGCATTTAAGTAAAACCTATCATTACTATTCACTAAAATGAGTTATAGTTGTGTGTCTTTCAGGCTTGACCATTTCTTAAATCTGACTGCTTACCCTCGTTTCCTACTTTCTGAAGAGGTATGGATTTACTGTGCCACTGACATAGCAATCTCTAATTGGTGTTCTACTTAATTTTTCTCTGCAGGAAGACAGTGACTGAGCTAACAATTTGAATGCTAATATTACTTTTCCTGTTTCACATATTCTGTCATTTTGTGCAAAGCTTGTTAGGAACTTAAAATTCTGAAACATGCTTTCTCAGTGGTTACTGTTTGCAATAGTAAACAATATCTTTTGCAACAATAAGAGAAATTATTTTTCAAAACAAAACCATCCACAACGTGGGCATCCTAATGTAGCAAGCTGTTGCTTTTTCCCATATTTTCCTCATGCTTCTATCCACATACATCATTTTTTTAACTGCTGAAATCAAATCCTAGACAAAATTTTTGAATCCATGAACTAACACCCTCCTGAAATCTCTTCCTAAAGGCTTGGCTGCTTTGGTCTCTCAGTCTGTACAGTGCTTTGGTGTAGTAAGTCCTGTTGGCCACAAAGGTCATTGCCTGATGGAGCACTAAGGACGTCCTTTTAGTCCCAGGAGACATTCTAACTCATTTATTTACTAAGTAACCTTTGATGAAAGAAAAGGAAATATTGCTTCTTTAGAGGAAAAAGAGTCAAGGGTATGCCACCAAGGGAGAGGCATCTTCCACTCTCTGGCTTCAGTTAGCTAGCAATATAAACTATCCCAGTATTCTAATGTACTTCTAGACTTCTGTTCATTCATAATATTTTGATTGTTTCTAAAGGAAATATATGTACAGTACATGAGACACCCCAGTAGTTACAGAAGATGGCACTGTATTAATGGAAATTGTTAATGGATTGATTAATCTCACTCCCAAACTCCAGTTTATTTACCTTTGATCAATCTATATTTTAACTTTTTTATATGGGGAAACTTAAATAGCCTTGAGTAAGGGATATTTTGAAGCATGCTATTCCTTCACTGAATATCTGTGCACTGTGCCAGGCACTTTGTATACCTGTATTCCAATCCTCAGAGAGTGGTTTACCTACTGTGAATCAGGCTGGTGTGTGATAGTTGTCAATCTCTTTTTACAGACAGGGAAATTAAAGCTCTAAGAAAGTAAAAGGAACACGGAGGTTTGGTCCCAACCTAGAGGGGTCTGTGTGTCACTCCACAGCCTAGACCACACAGTTTCATTTTGCATCACTTTATCTGTATTTTCCCTTCCAGTTCTAGTCCCCCAAATAAGTTTACTAAAATAAGATTCAGTAGAACCACGTGGTGGAGGAAGGATGAGGTCAACTTGGGACAGATGAGCAATTTTAGATTAAAAAATACCTCCAGAGATAGCTCATCCTTTTACTTAGCAATATTGTCAGGCCCCTCAATTAAGTATGAAGGATTTTGAAATTTTCCTTTGCAAAAAAGTTTTTTAAAAGAAATAGTCATGGTGAAACTAACACAAAGCTTACCCAGCAAGTTTTTAACTATGGCAGCTATTAAAACGTCCATTTATATACATCCAATGCAGCATGGTGCGGTTAAGGCAGCTCTGTCCCAGGAACCCCACTCCTTAGAGCTCGACTTCCTCTCTGCTTGCTAAGCTTGCTGGGGTTTAAATGACTCACTTCTCGTTGGGCTCCAGTTACCTCCTCTGCAAAGCAGCGATGATAATAACATACCTGCCTGGGGCAAGGTGCTATGGGAGACACCCTTGGAGGGCTCTCCTGTCTAAATTCCAGGGTGTTTAATAAGTTTATTTACCCGTTTTGGGTTTTGTTGGTTACAGGGATCATTCTTTTTTAAATTTATTTTATTGAAGTATAATTGATTCACAGTGCTGTGTTAGTTTCTGCTATACAGCAAAGTGACTCATATTATGTAACTCAACGTTACACATATATATATACACATTCTCTAATGCTCCATTTTAAATGCAGTTTCTATAGCTTCTAACAAGTTAGACATATGCCTCCCCCAGATAACATGGTGTTCAGATCTGGCCAAGGGTGTTCTGTTGGGGTGACTATAGAGTAAGCAAGACCAGCTCACCCCCATTCCTCCCTGTATAATGAGTCCAAGAAAGGTGCCACCCAAGGAGGGTGTCAGAAATGAAATCTCCTATCTATAAGGGAGTCAGTGACCAGATGCCCATTTTTGGAACCAGAGTGGGGGGGTTCCCTGCTTCTCTTCCTGTGAAGGTCAGTTGGGGATGTCATAAGGAGTTGGGGAGACTCCACTTGCAGCTCAGAGGACTGAGGTAGTTATGGGGGAACCACCTCACGTCACCTCGGTCTGCAGCCTTGCTTGAGCACCCAAACTCACTGGGTGAACCGCCATTTTTTGGTTCCAATCCTGCCTGTGTCCAGAAGAAACACAGAATATTAAATGAGAAATTTGAGTGACTAAAATATGAATAGCACCTCCTCACATTGTGACTCAAACCCTAGCTGCATCTTGTCATTTCCCTCCCAGGCAGGGGTGCCAAGCGGAAAACTACAGAAATGGATGGTGAGGCACACTAACGGCGTGCCAAGCAGCTTCCAGATCCAGAGAGCAATCTGGCCTTTCATTTTAGCCACAGGTCTCTAATGAGTTCTTATAGATTTTTTATACAGTGCTTCAAAGTGCTTGTGCATAGAAACTGTACTGATAAGGTATACTAGTAGGTCTTGAATGAAAGTAAATAAAATCATATTCCCCTGGGAAAGTCTAATCCACAGTGGTGGTGGTACTGTTATTGTTTTCTTTTTTAAAAAAGGGAAAGAAAAGCCTTGATTTTGTCAGAATTAAAACATTTGCATTGCGAATCTTCCTGTCCGTGAATTTCAGATAAAACAGTCTTAAAGAATAAAACGTATATTCATGCAATAGAGTATGAACATCTATCTCTTCCAGTTTTTAAGATGGTCTCTCTAGAGCATAAAGAATACTAAGCTAGCTGCAGAATCTTATTGCTCTTTCCTCCAAGGAAGCAGTCTTTTAAAAGGTTCTGTCCTGTGCCTTTTAAAAATACTTTGCTAAATGATCAGCCCCATTGATGAATCTAGCTCAGTGGTTCTCAGTTGAGGTCAATTTGCCCTCTCTCCCAGGGATATTTGACAATGTCTGGGGACAACCTGGGGAGGTGGTGCTACTGGGATCCAGTGAGTCGAGGACAGGGATGCTGCTGAAAGGGCAGGACAGCCCCTGAACACACATAATTATCTAGGCTGGAATGTCAGTCGAGTTGATACTGAGAAACCCTGATGGCATTTTGATGTTTGTTCAGTTGCTAAGTCATGTCTGACTCTTTGTGACCCCATGGACTCCAGCACACCAGGCTTCCCTGCCCTTCACTATCTCCCAGAGTCTGCTCAAACTTATGTCCATTGAGTCAGTGATGCCATCCAACCATCTCATCCTCTGTCACCCTCTTCTCCTTTTGCTGTCAGTCTTTCCCAGCATCAGGGTCTTTTCTAATGAGTCAGTTCTTCACAGCAGGTGGTCAATGTATTAGAGCTTCAGCATCAGTCCTTCAAATGAATATTCAGGACTGATTTCCTTTAGGATTGACTGGTTTGATATCCTTACTGTCCAAGGGACTCTAAAGAGTCTTCTCCAACACCATAGTTCAAAAGCATCAGTTCTTCAGCAGTCAGCCTTTGTTATGGTCCAACTCTCACCTTCATATGTGACTACTGGAAAAACTATGTCTTTGACTATATGGACCTTGTCAGCAAAGTGATGTCTTTGCTTTTTAATGCTCTGTCTAGGTTTGTGATGGCTTTCCTTTCAAGGTGCAAGGGTCTTTTAATTTCATGACTTTTAATTCCACAATTTCGTGTCTTTTAAGTTCATGACTCTTTGCAACCCCATGGGCTGTAGCCTGCCAGGCCCCTTTGTCCATGGAATTCTCTAGGCAAGAATACTGCAGTGGGTAGCCATTCCTTTCTTCCGGGGATCTTCCCAGCCCAGGGATCAACCCTGGGTCTCCCACATTGCAGGCAGATTCTTTACTATCTGAGCCACCAGGGAAGCCCCAGCTTATGGCATATACAATGATAACTATCTAGGTGAGAATTAAGAACCTTTGTTATTGTCAGGTGTCACAATTCAAACGTGTTCATTTTATCTAGGGGAACATATATGGAGGTTTGACTGCAGTATTGATTTATCAAAACAATATATATGCCACTTTAAAAATGCAGCTGAGAATTTTAGGCACTGCAGCATACAGAATACCTGGTGTTAGCAAAGTCATCATTTAGAACTATTCAACCTCAATTTGTTTCTTTTAAATAAAACAAAAAGATCTCTGGGTTGTATGAAATATATTAATTTTCCTTCTTTTCAAGATTGAGAAGATAGAGTGGGACACGTGGACCTGTGTGCTGGGGCCCACCTGTGAGGGCATCTGGCCAGTGCACAGCGATGTGACTGATGTAAATGCTGCCAGCCTCACCAAAGACTGTTCCCTCTTAGCCACAGGAGATGATTTTGGTTTCATTAAACTTTTCTCATATCCTGTCAAGGTAATATTGCATGTTTACTATATGTATTTGCTTAGTTTCAAATAATAACCCCAAATCTTATCTATTGTATTTAAGTGGATTTTAAATATCAAAGGAACAAGTAATCAACATTGTCATCTGCAGTTATTTACATTTGCAGTTGTACAGTTATCTACATCGTGGTTCTTTATGCCCATAGAAACCTTGGTGACCTTAGGTGTACTAGTTTGAGTCAGAGTCTCGTGGTGTAGAATTCTTCCCTGAAAGTCTGTCAGTGGACATCAAATCCAACATCTCACGAGCTGCAAAGTAAGAATTTGCTTTACAACCTAGGCTGGCACTTTTACCAACCTACATCTAGAGATGAAGAATTTCCTACTGCACAAGGTAGCACAATTCATTTTTAAACCATTTTAACTCCATTGTTAAAATGCTTTGCGCTAGATAGAGCTGACACTTGTTTTCCTTTAGCCAAAGTTCTACCTTCTGAATTGTTGTTGAATAAGTCCAGTCTTCTGTCAGCCTTCATGTGTGGGAAGATCGTATTTGAGCCCCTGAAGTCTCATTTTCTCCAGTCTAAACATCCAGTTCCTTCAGTAACAAGGTGTCTAGCTGTCTCTTCCTCTGGTTTATCAATTCCATTAAATTTTGTATTGATTCTTCTTTCAGTTTTATTGAGATGTAACTGACATGCAGTAGTACTGTACAAGTTTAAGGTGTACTTAATGATTTGACTTACATACCTTATGAATGATTATCACCATAAGTTTAGTGAACATATATCATATAAACAGTGACAAAACAACAGAAGAAGAAATGTTTTTCCTTGTGATGAGAACTCTTGGGATTTATTTTATTAACAACTTTCATTATCATGTACAGAAGAATTAGCGTAATATTGCATCCCTTGATATTTATTTATCTTCTAACTGGAAGTTGTACCTTTTGACTGCCTTCATCTAGTCTCCCCACACCCCTCACTTCTGATAACTACAAATTGGTCTCTTTTTCCAAGAGTTTATTTACTTGTTTGTTTTGAAGTATAGTTGACTTACAAAGCTGTGTTAGTTCAGATATTATGTTATTAGTGACTGTATTCCCACTCTGCTCATTTCATCCTCATGACTCATTTATTTTGTAACTCTTGTCCATTTCAATTCCATTTCAAAGTAACTCCTCTAGGACCAAATTCAGGTCCACCCAGGTTGCTGCAAATGGCATTATTTCATTCTCTGCAATGGCTGAGTAAAATGCCATTGTATATATGAGCCACATCTTCTTTATCTACCATCTGTTGATGGACATTTAAGTTGTTTCCATATCTTTGCTACTGTAAATAGTGCTTCAGTGAACACTGGGGTGCACGCATCCTTTCAAACCATATTTTTCTTCGGATATATGCCAAGGAGTGGGGTTGCTGAATCATATGGTAGCTCTATTTTTAGTTCCTTAAGGAACCTCCATATTCTTCTCCATAGTGGCTAACACCTAAAACTAACACAACATTGTTATCAACTGAACTCCAATATAAAATAAAAAAAATTTTTTTTAAAGTGCTTCAGATGCAGTCTGATCAGTTCAGAGTTCATCTCAGTAGGACTCTTGTCTTCTTGTTTTGACTTTATTTTTGTATTTAATCAAACAAAGATGGCATCAGCTCTTTTGGCTGCCATACAAAACAATTGAACCATAGATATTATTCCCCCAAATGGTAAGGTTATCCCCCTTCTTGGACTTAAACAACTGATCTTCTAAATCTGAGTACACAGCTTTGTTTTTGTACCAAATAAGATTTATTTTGTTTATTTTCCCACACAAACATATCTTGTTTATGTTTCAACCTATCAACATCTTTGAAATCCCTTTCCAAAGTATTTATTTATTTTCCCTTTCAGTATCACATTGTTCTCTGATTTCAGGAGTGTGAGTTACAATTCACAGAAGAAGAAAAAAAAGACTAGAACAACCAAATACCACCACCAAGAGCCCTCATTCAATTTGGCATTCTGTTACTTAATACACACATATTAGTAACAGGCATTTGAATCTGTCTGACCATGCCATCATGGAGCTCATATTTCTATCTCTAGTCTGATAAGATATCATTAAAACTTAGCAAATATCTTGCTGAAAGCCAGATTATGTCTCTGGTACTTTTAATCTCTCCTAAACAAACCAACCAATAAAAGATATGCAGTTAGTTCACTGTGAACCCCTGTTGTTGCCTAGTCATCATAACTTTTCCAAGTGCTTATCAACCTTCTGTGTAATAATTCACCCTAGAATCTTCCAGGCATTGCATCAACTCATGAGTCAGTATGTGCCAGAGTCTACGTGTTTTCCCTTTTGGATCTGGGAACTTTTTTTCTTTTGGATGCCACTTCTCACTTCTCCTGGCTTCCAAGGGGCTTCCCTGGTGGTGCAGAGGTTAAAGCCTCTGCCTGCAATGTGGGAGACCTCGGTTCGATCCCTGGGTCAGGAAGATCCCCTGGAGAAGGAAATGGCAACCCACTCCAGTATCCTTACCTGGAGAATCCCATGAGCTTGGTGGGCTACAGTCCACGGGTTGCAAAAAGTCGGACATGACTGAGCGACTTCACTTTCTCTTGGCTTCCAAACTCTTAACCATTCAGTTCAGTTGCTCAGTCATATCTGACTCTTTGTGACCCCATGAACTGCAGCACGCCAGGCCTCCATGTCCATCACCAACTCCTGGAGTTCACTCAAGCTCACATCCATCGAGTCGGTGATGCCATCCAGCCATCTCATCCTCTGGGGTCCCCTTCTCCTCCTGCCCCCAATCCTTCCCAGCATCAAAGGCTTTTCCAATGAGTCAACTCTTTGCATGAGGTGGCCAAAGTACTGGAGTTTCAGCTTTAGCATCATTCCTTCCAAAGAAATCCCAGGGCTGATCTCCTTCAGAATGGATTGGTTGGATCTCCTTGCAGTCCAAGGGACTCTCAAGAGTCTTCTCCAACACCACAGTTCAAAAGCATCAGTTCTTCGGCACTCAGTCTTCTTCACAGTCCAGCTCTCCCATCCATACATGACCACAAGAAAAACCATAGCCTTGACTAGACGGACCTTTGTTGGCAAAGTAACGTCTCTGCTTTTGAATATGCTATCTAGGTTGGTCATAACTTTTCTTCCACGGAGTAAGCGTCTTTTAATTTCATGGCTGCAATCACCATCTGCAGTGATTTTGGAGCCCCCCAAAATAAAATCTGACACTATTTCCACTGTTTCCCCATCTATTTCCCATGAGTTGAAGGGACCACATGCCATGATCTTCGTTTTCTGAATGCTGAGCTTTAAGCCAACTTTTTCACTCTCCTCTTTCACTTTCATCACGAGGCTTTTGAGTTCCTCTTCACTTTCTGCCATAAGGGTGGTGTCATCTGCATATCTGAGGT
>SJYW01004845.1:86813-124918 GCA_006410735.1 Raphicerus campestris
TTGTTCCATGTCCAGTTCTAACTGTTGCTTCCTGACCTCCATACTCTTAACTTCCAAACTCTTAACCATTACTGACCTTATTTCTGTAATTACATTTGAAGGTGTCCACACTCAAGGACGTGAGCTCTGTTTGGACCTCTCTGGTTTGAGGAGCATCCCCTTTAATAGAGGTGATCATTAAATCTCCTCCTTGTTCATATTAAGCCATCTGATGTAAGCCATGTTCCTAACTTTTCTCTTTTTCTTCTAGCCCTAAATATATCTTTAAAATCATTTCCAGGTGTTTTGGCTTTTTATTTTTGCACTCCTGAAACTGTACTAAAGTTGTCTGTAGGATATTTTTATGTTCATCCCTAGTTATTTGCCCCTGCTTCTGTTACTTGTACATTTAAAACCTGAATACATCAACTCCCTCTTCAGCCACTTTGGTTTCTTTAGATGCCTTCTTTCCTTCTTCATTTGTTAATGTCTCCTCAGATTATCTTTTTGGAGAGCCTTTTCTAATACACGCTTCTGATTATGCCCTGTGCTCCTTTCATTGACCTTCGAGAAGCCCCTTGGTAGCCTTCTCCCAGTGATTCCCCACGTTACTACCACCTACCAGCCCTTTCTATTTGATAAGAGTTCAGTTCTGTGTAGCAGTTTTCCTTGCTACTTCTACATTTTTGAAATGAGACTGCCAGCAGGACAAGTCAAGTTAGTGCTATCCTGGTTTTAGTGGACTGAGGTCTGGGCAGGTGTTTAGATACCTGATATCCTCATGATACTATTGCATTGGGCTCCTGAGCCAGATTTATTGTTTGTCTTGGGAGCTCATCACCCACATCCCTAGTGTGACCAGGAAGGCTGTCTCCCGCAGTAATTTTGAGGTGTGTTCCTCCAAATCCTGGAGTTCTGGAAGGCTCCTTAGGGACAATCTCAGGAAACAAGGGTGGGGGGCAACTGGAGGGGCACTGGGGTTCCCCTCCTTCTCCAGAGACATTCTATGTTTTTGCCTTTTATACAGTGAGCTTCTGTGTAAGATTTTCCCCAAGATTTTATTGTGAAAAATTTCAAACATACAGGAAAGCTGAAAGAATGATAGAGTGAACTCCTAGAAACCCACCACTTAGATTTTGTGATTCAAAGTAAATTGTTGACATCAGGATACTTACCCCTAATTGTTTCAATTTGCATATCATTAACCAGAGTTCATTTTTTCAGTTTTTTTAAAGTAAATTTTATGGATAGTTGAGATGCACCAATTTTAAGGTTCCTTTTGATGAACTTTTACAAACACATACACCTGAATTATGCAAGTCAGTCAGTCATCTCAGTTCATTCATTTAGTCCTGTCTGACTCTTTGTGACCCCATGAACTGCAGCACACCAAGCCTCCCTGTCTATCACCAACTCCCAAAGTTTACTCAAACTCATGTCCATTGAGTCAGTGATGCCATTCAACCATCTCATCCTCTGTCGTCCCCTTCTCCTCCCGCCTTCAATCTTTCCTAGCGTCAGGGTCTTTTCAAATGAGTCAGTTCTTTGCCTCAGGTGGCCAAAGTATTGGAGTTTCAGCTTCAGCATCANTTGTTCCATGTCCAGTTCTAACTGTTGCTTCCTGACCTCCATACTCTTAACTTCCAAACTCTTAACCATTACTGACCTTATTTCTGTAATTACATTTGAAGGTGTCCACACTCAAGGACGTGAGCTCTGTTTGGACCTCTCTGGTTTGAGGAGCATCCCCTTTAATAGAGGTGATCATTAAATCTCCTCCTTGTTCATATTAAGCCATCTGATGTAAGCCATGTTCCTAACTTTTCTCTTTTTCTTCTAGCCCTAAATATATCTTTAAAATCATTTCCAGGTGTTTTGGCTTTTTATTTTTGCACTCCTGAAACTGTACTAAAGTTGTCTGTAGGATATTTTTATGTTCATCCCTAGTTATTTGCCCCTGCTTCTGTTACTTGTACATTTAAAACCTGAATACATCAACTCCCTCTTCAGCCACTTTGGTTTCTTTAGATGCCTTCTTTCCTTCTTCATTTGTTAATGTCTCCTCAGATTATCTTTTTGGAGAGCCTTTTCTAATACACGCTTCTGATTATGCCCTGTGCTCCTTTCATTGACCTTCGAGAAGCCCCTTGGTAGCCTTCTCCCAGTGATTCCCCACGTTACTACCACCTACTAGCCCTTTCTATTTGATAAGAGTTCAGTTCTGTGTAGCAGTTTTCCTTGCTACTTCTACATTTTTGAAATGAGACTGCCAGCAGGACAAGTCAAGTTAGTGCTATCCTGGTTTTAGTGGACTGAGGTCTGGGCAGGTGTTTAGATACCTGATATCCTCATGATACTATTGCATTGGGCTCCTGAGCCAGATTTATTGTTTGTCTTGGGAGCTCATCACCCACATCCCTAGTGTGACCAGGAAGGCTGTCTCCCGCAGTAATTTTGAGGTGTGTTCCTCCAAATCCTGGAGTTCTGGAAGGCTCCTTAGGGACAATCTCAGGAAACAAGGGTGGGGGGCAACTGGAGGGGCACTGGGGTTCCCCTCCTTCTCCAGAGACATTCTATGTTTTTGCCTTTTATACAGTGAGCTTCTGTGTAAGATTTTCCCCAAGATTTTATTGTGAAAAATTTCAAACATACAGGAAAGCTGAAAGAATGATAGAGTGAACTCCTAGAAACCAACCACTTAGATTTTGTGATTCAAAGTAAATTGTTGACATCAGGATACTTACCCCTAATTGTTTCAATTTGCATATCATTAACCAGAGTTCATTTTTTCAGTTTTTTTAAAGTAAATTTTATGGATAGTTGAGATGCACCAATTTTAAGGTTCCTTTTGATGAACTTTTACAAACACATACACCTGAATTATGCAAGTCAGTCAGTCATCTCAGTTCATTCACTCAGTCCTGTCTGACTCTTTGTGACCCCATGAACTGCAGCACACCAAGCCTCCCTGTCTATCACCAACTCCCAAAGTTTACTCAAACTCATGTCCATTGAGTCGGTGATGCCATTCAACCATCTCATCCTCTGTTGTCCCCTTCTCCTCCCGCCTTCAATCTTTCCTAGCGTCAGGGTCTTTTCAAATGAGTCAGTTCTTTGCCTCAGGTGGCCAAAGTATTGGAGTTTCAGCTTCAGCATCAGTCCTTCCAATGAACACTCAGAACTGATTTCCTTTAGGATGGACTGGTTGAATCTCCTTGCAGTCCAAGGGACTCTCAAGAGTCTTCTCCAACACCGCAGTTCAAAAGCATCAGTCCTTCAGTGGTCAGTTTTCTTTATAGTCCAACCCTCACATCCATACATGACTAGTGGAAAAACCATAGCCTTGACTAGATGGACCTTTGTTGGCAAAGTAATGTCTCTGCTTTTCAATATGCTGTCTAGGTTGACCATAACTTTCCTTCCAAGGAGCAAGCATCTTTTAATCCAAACACCTATCAAAATATAGAACAGTATCATCATCCCAGGAAGTCCCCCCATGCTAACTTCTGGGGCACTCTCCACCCCCACTCCACTCTCAGATGAAAAAACTATTCCAGTGTTGTTTTTGTTACCATAGATTAACTTTCCCTGTTTCAGAACTTCATATAAATCAAATGATCAATTAGGAACTGTTTTACCTCTGGCTTCTTTCTCACTCAGGTAATGTTTCTGAGATTTCTTCATGTTGTGGGTAACAATGTAGTAGCTAAGTAGCTAAGTCATGTCCAACTCTCAGTAATCCTGTCCTTTCCTTTTTATAGCTGAGTAGAATTCCATTGTGTGGATATAGCAAAGTTTGTTTATCCACCCAGCCATCAGTAGACACATGCTTTTCCTGTGTTTGGTTATAGTGAAGTTGCAGTGAACATTTTTGGACAGATCTATGTGGACATTTTTTTTTCTTTCTTTTATGTAAATATGTGGGAGTGGAATTTCTGTGTTATTGGGGGAAATGTGTGTTTATCTTTTTAAGAAACTGCCAGATCTTTTTCCAAAATGGTTGTATCATTTTATGTTCTCACCAAAAATGTCAGGTTTCTAGTTGCCAATTTGACATTGTCAGACTTATAAAATTTAGCTGTCTTGAGGAGTAGATAGTGTGATCTTACTGTGTTTGTAGCTTATGTTTCCGTGCTGACTGATCATGCTAAGCATTTTTCNTTTGGGCAGGTCTATAAAAATCTCATACCTGCCCAGTTTAGGAAGAGGTAAGAAAGTTGACTCAGTGGGTAAAGAATCCACCTGCAGTGCAGGAAACACAGGAGATGCAGGTTCAATCCCTGGGTTGGGAAGATCCCCTGGAGAAGGAAACAGCAGCCCACTCCAATATTCTCGCCTGAAAAATCCCATGGCAAGAGTAGTCTGGCAGTCTACAGTCCAAGGGGTGGCAAAGAGTTGGACACAACTGAGTGACTAAGCATGGCAAGAAAGGGAAAGATAGCTGCTGCTGCTGCTAAGTCACAGCAGTTGTGTCCAACTTTGTGCGACCCCATAGACGGCAGCCTACCAGGCTTCCCCGTCCCTGGGATTCTCTAGGCAAGAACACTGGAGTGGGTTGCCATTTCCTTCTCCAATGCATGAAAGTGAAAAGTGAAAGTGAAGTCACTCAGTCATGTCTGACTCTTAGCAACCCCATGGACTGCAGCCTACCAGGCTCCTCCGCCCATGGGATTTTCCAGGCAAGAGTACTGGAGTGGGGTGCCATTGCCTTCTCTGGGTAAAGGTAGAGAGGAACCTAAAAATTTTGAGTCTTAAAATCCAGAATTTTGAAGCTACCTTATTTTCTTCATCACACAAGATCGTCATAGATTAGCATACATAGAATTAACTTTCTTTTAAATACCATTGATAAAAAATGCTTCATGGTGTTGTGCCTACCAGGGGTAGGCAGTTTAGTACTTAGTGCTGTGCTGTGCTTAGTCGCTCAGCCGTATCCAACTCTTTGCAACCCCCTAGACTGCAGCCCGCCAGGCTCCTCTGTCCGTGGGATTCTCCAGGCACGAATACTGGAGGGGGTTGCCATGCCCTATTCTGGGGGATCTTCCCAACCCAGGGATTGAACCCAGGTCTCCCACATTGCAGGCAGAGTCTTTACCGTCCAAGCCACCAGGGAAGCCCATTTTAGTACTTTAGCTGGAGAAGGCAGTGGCACCCCACTGCAATACTCTTGCCTGGAAAATCCCATGGACAGAGGAGCCTGGTGGACTGCAGTCCATGGGGTCATTAAAAAGTCAGACACGACTAAGCAACTTCACTTTCACTTTCCACTTTCTTGCATTGGAGAAGGAAATGGCCACCCACTCCAGTGTTCTTGCCTGGAGAATCCCAGGGATGGGGGAGCCTGGTGGGCTGCTGTCTATGGGGTCACACAGAGTTGGACACTACTGAAGTGACTTAGCAGTAGCTCAGCTGGTAAAGAATCCGCCTGNCATGGAGTTTATACTCTAGAAAAATGTAGGGAAATTACTCCTCATGTGAACTGTTTGATTTGTATCCTGTAGAAGCCTCTCTAGACAATAACATGGATGAAATAGTCCAGAAACTAGAATAATGAGACTCCGAGTCCGAGTGGGCTCATCGCTGTTTTCTGACATTGCAGGGCCAGCATGCGAGATTTAAGAAGTATGTGGGGCACAGCGCCCATGTCACCAACGTGAGATGGCTGCACAACGACTCTGTGCTGCTCACCGTGGGCGGCGCTGACACGGCCCTGATGATCTGGACGCGGGAGTTTGTGGGGACCCAGGAGAGCAAGTTGGTGGACAGTGAGGAGTCGGACACCGACGCAGAGGAGGATGGAGGTGAGCTCAGTGCCACGTGCCTATCCTGCCTTCCTCCACCCCCTCCTGCACCATCGCAAACCAACTCTCCTCCCATGTCTTTCTGTCGTTTGAGGCTATGACAGTGACGTCGCTAGAGAAAAGGCTATTGATTACACCACCAAGATCTATGCTGTGAGCATCAGGGAAATGGAAGGCACCAAACCACACCAGCAAATGAAAGAAGTTTCGGTGGAAGAAAGGTATGCTCTCTCCAGGTTTGCTTGCATTTATGATGCCTGATGGCAAGAAACTCATTGAAACCAGAGTGTGTTTTTTTTCTTTGCCCCCAGAGTTGCTACTTAAGCCCGTCTTTATTTATGTGTGTCCACAGAGTCTTCACCTGTACACAGGCTTGAGCTGAGGGAAGTTTCCCACAGCCTTGAATATGAGGGAAGGGTGGGTTACAGTTTGCAGAAGTTGTTTATGGAAAATGACTTGATGAGATGTGAGATTTGATGAGACTCCCAGGCTTCCCTTTGCCTAGAGTGGTTGTCAGGACAGCCCAAACCTGTCTTGAATGTGAATGTGATGGCTGATGGTGGGGAGCATGCTGACTTGGGAGGTAGAAGGGAAAGTAGGCTTCTAAAGTCCTGGAGGAATACTTGTGGGCTGTGAAAAATAATCTTCCATCCTGCCGGAATCTCTGCACTACACCATACTACTTGGTGTGCCTTCTCTTACTGTGTCTTCACCCACCCAGATTTGTTCAGGCTTGTTTGATCATTCCAGGCCTAACCAAAGTGATTTCGTTGCTATGGATCCTCTGCGTAGAATGAGAATTTCTGTTTTTATTTTGGGCCTTTCTGATGTGCTATTGTAAGTCTTGGTAAAACACTTTAGCATTTCTTTTATTTAAAGTTCTTAATTACTACAATTACTTAATCTACCGTATTCATACTAAGGAGGGTAAAGAGTGAATAAAAACTCGAGTATGTAAAGAGAATTTCATGGATCTCAAAAATGTTTAAGAATTCTGTGTGGGCTCTTTCCATTGACATAGGTTCAGTGCTCACAAGTACCCTGGTCCCATGATGTATTATTAACAGGATTCAAGTTGTTTTGCATTTAGTATGGGTTTCCTGGTAGCTCAGTTGGTAAAGAATATGCCTGCATTGCAGGAGACCCGGGCTTGATTCCTGAGTAGGGAAGATCCCCTGGAGAAGGAAATGGCAAATCACTCCAATATCCTTGCCTGGAAAATCCCATGGAGAGAGGAGCCTGGTGGGGTGCAGTCCATGGGATCAGAAAAAGCTGGGCACGACTGAGCAACTAACACTTTCACTTTCGTGGCTTTCTGAACAGTTCAGTTCAGTCGCTCAGTCATGTCCGACTCTTTGCAACCCCATGAATTGCAACACGCCAGGCCTCCCTGTCCATCACCAGCTCCCAGAGTTCATTCAGACTCACGTCCATCGAGTCAGTGATGCCATCCAGCCATCTCATCCTCTGTCATCCCCTTTTCCTCCTGCCCCTAATCCCTCCCAGCATCAGAGTCTTTTCCAACGAGTCAACTCTTCACATGGGGTGGCCAAAGTACTGGAGTTTCAGCTTTAGCATCATTACTTCCAAAGAACACCTGGAACTGATCTCCTTCAGAATGGACTGGTTGGATCTCCTTGCAGTCCAAGGGACTCTCAAGAGTCTTCTCCAACACCACAGTTCAGAAGCATCAGTTCTTCAGTGCTCAGCTTTCTTCACAGTCCAACTCTCACACCCATGCATGACCACTGGAAAAACCATAGCCTTGACTAGATGGACCTTGGTTGGCAAAGTAATGTCTCTGCTTTTGAATATGCTATCTAGGTTGGTCATAACTTTCCTTCCAAGGAGTAAGCGTCTTTTAATTTCATGGCTGTGATCACCATCTGCAGTGATTTTGGAGCCCCCCCAAAATAAAGTCTGACACTGTTTCCACTGTTTCCCCATCTATTTCCCATGAAGTGATAGTAGATATTTAATAGATCTTCTCTATTACCTTTTACTATTAGGTGGAAATTTAAATAACAAAGAAATAAAATAGCATTTCCCCTCCTGCATCAGTCCAGTGCCAGATGTTAAAATAAGCTTGATAAATGGTGGGTGTGCTACAGGCAAGAAGATTGAACTGATGCAAAAAATTCCTAATTCTTCCCTGGCATCTTTGTTAAATGTTACTAGGAGGGGTTCAGAGTTCTCTTTTGATTAAACATTTTAGAGATTTTTCCGCAATAATCTGTAAATTATAATTTATTTTGCTTGCAACATGGTTTTTTAGTGGCCACAAAGAGGAAAAGTTTTTAAAGGACCTATTTCTAAGAATAAAGAAAAAATTTTAAAGTTCATAAGCACATAGTACATGAATAAGCCTCCCACCTACATGTGCTGTGCTTAGTCCCTCAGTCATGTCCAGTTCTTTGCAGCCCCATGGACTATAGCCCACCAGGCTCCTTGCCATGGGGATTCTCCAGGCAAGAATAATGGAATGAGTTGCCATGCCCTCCTCCAGGGGATCTTCCCAACCCAGGGATGAACCCTGATCTCCCGTATTATAAGCAGATTCTTTACCATCTGAGCTACCAGGGAAGCTCTTCCCCCCACACCTAAATAATCCACTCTAAAAAACACTTGGCCTAAATTATACATGCTTAAAAAAAATAAAAAGCATTACCCAGCTTCTCCAATCTCACATAACATTATGAAATGAGTTGACTTGGCTATTATTTCAAGGTTGCTTCTGGCTAATTGCTACAACCTAGTGATTCATCATGTTGAGATCTGGACTGGCCAGTAAGACATAGAAATCTAATCACATTCCTAAATCCAAACACTATAGCTAGTTTCTAACCTATAGTGAGGTTCACCTGAACCTCTTTTGGTCTTGTTGTCTCTTTGGGCAGGTCTATAAAAATCTCATACCTGCCCAGTTTAGGAAGAGGTAAGAAAGTTGACTCAGTGGGTAAAGAATCCACCTGCAGTGCAGGAAACACAGGAGATGCAGGTTCAATCCCTGGGTTGGGAAGATCCCCTGGAGAAGGAAACAGCAGCCCACTCCAATATTCTCGCCTGAGAAATCCCATGGCAAGAGTAGTCTGGCAGTCTACAGTCCAAGGGGTGGCGAAGAGTTGGACACAACTGAGTGACTAAGCATGGCAAGAAAGGGAAAGATAGCTGCTGCTGCTGCTAAGTCACAGCAATTGTGTCCAACTCTGTGCGACCCCATAGACGGCAGCCTACCAGGCTTCCCCGTCCCTGGGATTCTCTAGGCAAGAACACTGGAGTGGGTTGCCATTTCCTTCTCCAATGCATGAAAGTGAAAAGTGAAAGGGAAGTCACTCAGTCATGTCTGACTCTTAGCAACCCCATGGACTGCAGCCTACCAGGCTCCTCCGCCCATGGGATTTTCCAGGCAAGAGTACTGGAGTGGGGTGCCATTGCCTTCTCTGGGTAAAGGTAGAGAGGAACCTAAAAATTTTGAGTCTTAAAATCCAGAATTTTGAAGCTACCTTATTTTCTTCATCACACAAGATCGTCATAGATTAGCATACATAGAATTAACTTTCTTTTAAATACCATTGATAAAAAATGCTTCATGGTGTTGTGCCTACCAGGGGTAGGCAGTTTAGTACTTAGTGCTGTGCTGTGCTTAGTCGCTCAGCCGTATCCAACTCTTTGCAACCCCCTAGACTGCAGCCCGCCAGGCTCCTCTGTCCGTGGGATTCTCCAGGCACGAATACTGGAGGGGGTTGCCATGCCCTATTCTGGGGGATCTTCCCAACCCAGGGATTGAACCCAGGTCTCCCACATTGCAGGCAGAGTCTTTACCGTCCAAGCCACCAGGGAAGCCCATTTTAGTACTTTAGCTGGAGAAGGCAGTGGCACCCCACTGCAATACTCTTGCCTGGAAAATCCCATGGACAGAGGAGCCTGGTGGACTGCAGTCCATGGGGTCATTAAAAAGTCAGACACGACTAAGCAACTTCACTTTCACTTTCCACTTTCTTGCATTGGAGAAGGAAATGGCCACCCACTCCAGTGTTCTTGCCTGGAGAATCCCAGGGATGGGGGAGCCTGGTGGGCTGCTGTCTATGGGGTCACACAGAGTTGGACACTACTGAAGTGACTTAGCAGTAGCTCAGCTGGTAAAGAATCCGCCTGCAGTGCAGGAGACCCAGTTCAATTCCTGGGTCCAGAAGATCCACTGGAAAAGGGAATGGCTACCCACTCCAGTATTCTGGCCTGGAGAATTCCATAGACTATATAGTATATGGGGTCACAAAGAGTCAGACACGACTGACTTTCACTTTCACCTTCAGAAACAAATGATTCATAGCTGAATGTGATGAAAAGAACATGTAGTGAAGAATACAATTTTAAGGTATAAAGAGGGTCCAGAGGAGTAGTCAAACCTTCTCTATAGATAGCCGTGTCTTTGATAACTTAAAAAAGCCTTGACAGCATCAGTTCCCAGGGGGGCCTGTAACCACTCTAGGGTTCCAGCTGCACAGCATGCTGGGAGTTAAGCAGGCCCACACCAGGAAGGGGCCAAGGGAGAGGGAGCAGTAAGTAGTGTCTGAGTTAGCAGCCTTCATGGGGACAAGTCTGTTCCTAATCAGAACTGAGAACAGCAGTCCTCCCCAATCCTGGTCAGTAATTTAGGGGAGCTTGAATCTCAGAGACAGGACTGTAGACAGCTTCTGAACTGCAGAAGAAAGAGATGCCAGGCAAGACAGGCATTCAGAGAATTTGTGAGAAAGCAGGATGAGTCAGGGAAGGGTGTAGCACCGGCCACTTGGGGTCGGGGGAGCTCCTCCCAGTATCAGGCAGACAGCTCACCTGGGGTACCAAATGGGCTCCATGGACCCCAGCACCTGGCATGAGAGAGAGGCAAATGCTCTGGGCCTCGGATGCCGGGCCCAGGGGACCAGGTGGCAGCCAGGTTCTCCCTGGGGATATTCAGGACTGTCAGCCCTGACACCACTCCCTTTGACTACTTCAAGCCCTGCAGGAGTGGCCTTGACCTTCCTTCACCATTCCCTCCTGTGTGTACCTGCAAATACCCTCCTGTGCCTGTTCTAACACCTGTGCCAAAACGTGTACCAGTAAGACTAATGGGAGATAAATACTCAAGGATCACAAGAGACCTAGGCTCAGAACACCTANGGATATTCAGGACTGTCAGCCCTGACACCACTCCCTTTGACTACTTCAAGCCCTGCAGGAGTGGCCTTGACCTTCCTTCATCACTCCTGTGTGTACCTGCAAATACCCTCCTGTGCCTGTTCTAACACCTGTGCCAAAACGTGCACCAGTAAGACTAATGGGAGATAAATACTCAAGGATCACAAGAGACCTAGGCTCAGAACACCTACTCAGGGCAAGGGACTTAATCTTGCCTCCTATCAGTGTTTCAGGCAGTTCTACATTCCGTTTATATCCCTTTCCACCTTAGAACCTGTGAGATGAGTGCAGCATCTGTTATGTTGAGAACAATGCCTTGAAGACAGCTGCACATTATGCATCCATCAGTTTTTAAGCAACTGAAGTCCTAATTCCTAAAATGTATGATAGTCATAGATTACGTAGCTGGGAGGCTTTGGGTTGTGTGTTTCGGTACAATTCTATAACCTTATGAGTTCCTATTTTTCAAAAGCCATGTGATCTTCAGTTTCAGGCTTTTGAGAGGTGGGAAAGCTGAGAGAAATGGTAAATGCTTTCAAAAGAATACGAGGCTACCCCTATCGATACGTAGGTGTTCCCCGAGCATCCTGGCCCCTCCCTTCAGCTTTGCTCTGGTACACTGGGTGCCTGGCCTCCTGGGCCCCACCACACCTGTCTAGCCAGGCCCCAGTCTTGGTTAGCTGTTGGGTCAGCCTTCCACTTAGCAGTCACATGTGGCACATGGCTGAGGGAAGTCTAGAAGTCTCATCTAGCACTCAGAATGCACACTGATCTTTGGTTTTCCTGTCCCAAGCAGGGAATCTAGTCTCTATTGAGGGTACATTAATTTGTTCCCCCAAATGACTGGATATTGCTTAAATTATTGTAGACCTAAAATGAAAAAAACTCTTTTTAAAGTCATGAAGTTATATTGATATTTTAAATGTAAGTCTTTTTCTGCTTTCTTTTAATAGAAGCTTTCCCCCCGCCCTGTCTTTGATGCACCGTGTTATATGTTGGATAGTCTTGTCTAAAACATCAGAAATCTTTCTTTTCTGGTTTTGATTCTTGGCTCAAGCTCCCTGAAGTTGGCTTCAAAGACCATAAGAATATAGGACTTCTGGTATCTTAGATAGAATTTCATAAGATGGGTAGGCAGTGACAAAAATAACCTAAATCTTTCACACTTGGTCTGAACTCCCTGTGTCAGCTGCGGCCTCAGCAAGAGAGAGAGATACTGTGAAAAGGAAGTCATTCGGGGAGAGCTTAATGAAAAGGCAACAATGTGGGCAGGATTAAGAAGGTGGTATGGCACCTGGGCAGTAATAACGACTAGAAGGGCAAGGGCAGGAAGCTGTTGGCCAGGTATGGAGAAGGTGGCTACAGGAGCAGGCCACCTTCCAGGAGCTGAGACATGAGGGGAGGGTTGAAGGTAATTAATCTGAATCCCAGAAAGGAGGTGTTGAGGGAATGGATGCATCAGCTGCGTTCTCTGCTTGCCTGCTGGCCTCCTGCTGCCTCTCTCTAGCTGAATGCAGTCCGTGCCTGAAGGGCAAGGCCATGCCTTGATGCAGTCTGTGGCAGGCAGCCATGGAGGGCAGAAAGCAGAACAGAAGGGTAGATGGGAGATATGGAAGGACACGCGGAAAATACTGGCCCATTCTCCTTGAATATTTTTCTTTTGGAAACTAATATCATTATCACTGAAGAGAAATTCAGGCCACTTTAATATTGAACAGCAATTATTGCCCTTTATAAATGCTTCTGGATACATACAGGTATTTATTACCTAATATTATAACTGTATATATATATAATCAAAGATGTCAGTAAATACATCCAAATCAATATCAAGAATTATTAGAGACACTTAAAATTTTACCTGGTTTAAGTGGAACAGTTTTGATGAGCCATAGTTTTTACATCACTGTCTAGGGTTACTACAAGAATCAACTCATTAGAGATGAGAATCACAGCTTTTTTAAATCAATAACATTTCACCATCTTTGGCCCATCTCCAGAGATTTTTATTTTCACATTAAGACTTAAAACTATAGAATTGTTTGGTATATCCAGTCTTCAGTATGGATCAGGATTATCATGCAGCCTGTTTTTGCATCCCATGGTAACTGGGTGATCATCACAGAGGTGAATCACAAAAGCCATTTTCTTACTTTCTAGATAGGATCTAACAGTATCTCCAGATGTGTGGGATACCATCTTTTATTAAAATCAGATATGCTAGCCACACATTAGTCTTCCCAGTGGTACCCAGTGGGACCATGTCCCCACCTTTTCCTCACTTCACTGCTTAAATTAACCATCTGCATGGGGAATAGTAATAATGGAGTTTCTTACTTAATATATTCAGTTGGAACCCACATTCAGACAAAACCCCAAATTTATGATGAAAGAAAAATAAATACAAATTGAATTATTTTTATGGAAATTGGCATTAAAGTATTTACTAACTTTTATTTTTCTAAGTGGATGTAATTGTTAGCTTAGGGATTGTTTTCTCAATGCACCTGAGTCAGCAGTCTGTATTTTTTCAGGGTCCTTTATTAACAAGTGCTGAGGCTTGCAGCTTCTGGGGCTCTGTCCAGGGACGAATGAAAGAATGTGGGACTTAACCCTTTCTGTTTCTGCACCATCTTTATAGAATCATCTTGCCTATTATAGCGTTTTCCACCTTTTACTAAAAGGAGAGACTCAAACCCTCCAGTCTTGTTTTCTCACCTCAGAAGCTGTGTAACTTATAGTCACAAATTGCAAATCAAAATACCATACTAAAGCATATTTTTTCTTCTCTCAGAGAGACCTTGGGCTTCCTGCTAACATGTCCTGTTTATCTCTGATTGGCAAGGTCATTTTTCTTAAAAAAAAAAAATTCTGAATTAGAAAAGTTAGTTTTTAATACTTAAATTGTCTTAGCACCAGTTTGATGTAGTTTACTTATAAATTATGGATAACTAGAAATTGTGTGTGTGTGTACCATAACTTATTTTTTCATTTCCTTCATTGATGGGCACTTAGGTTGTTTCCATGTCTTGGCTACTGTAAATAATGCTGCTGTGAATTTAGGGGTACAATTATATTTTCAATTTAGTATTTTTCATTTCCTTTAAATATTCCAGAAGCATAATTGCCAGATCATTTGGTAATTCTTATTTTTAATTTTTTGAGTCTCCACCATACTTTTTTCCATAATGGCTGTGCCAGTTTACATTCCCAGGGCACAAGGACTCCATTTCCTTCACATCCATGCCAGCATTTATCTCTTTTTGATGATGGCCATTCTGACGGTCACGAGGTGATATCTCACTGTGGTTTTAGTTTGTATTTCTCTCACAACTAGTGATGTTGAGCATCTTTTCATGTACTTATTGTCCTTCCATGGATCTTCTTTGGAGAAATGTCTATTCAGGTCCTGTGCCCATTTTAAAATTAGATTATTTGGGTTTTTTTTTTGCTTTTGAGTTGTATGAGTTTTAATTAATATATTTTGGATATTAACTCCTTATCAATATATGGTTTGCAAATATTTTTCCCATTCCATAGATTGTCTCTTCACTTTGTTGATGATTTCTTCTGTTGTACAGAAGCTTTTTAGTTTACTATGGTTCTGCTTGTTTATTTTTTATTTTATTGCTTATCCTTTAGATGTCACATCCAAAAAATCATTACCAAGACTGTACCAAAGACTTTTTGTTCCTGTGTTTTCTTCTAAGAGTTTCATGGATTTAGGTCTTACTTTTAAATGTCTTTAATCCATTTTGAGTTAATTTTTGTGAGTGGTGTAAGCTATGGGTCTGGTTGCATTCTTTTACATGTGAATGTCCAGTTATCCCAGAACCATTTATTGAAGATACTGTCTTTTCTCCATTAAGTACTCTTGGCTCCCTTGTCAAATATGAGCTTATTGTATATGGTTAGGTTTGCATCTGGTCTCTTGATTCTGTTCCATTAGTCTATTTGTCTGCTTTTATGTTGCTACTATATTTTTTTCTGATGACTATAGATTTATAGTATATTTTGAAGTCAGGAAATGTGATGCCTCCCACTTTACTCTTCTTTCTCAGGATTTCTTTCACTAATCAGAGTCTTTTGTGGTTTTGTACAAATTTTAGGAGTGTATATTCTACCTCTTCTAAAAAGAAATGCCACTGGAATCTTGATAGGGATGCATTAAATCTATAGATGACTTTTGCAGTAGTGACAATTTAACAACATTCTTCTAATGCATGAACATAGGGTACCTTCCCATTGATTTGCTTCTTCTTTAATTGCTTTTATCAGTCTCTGATAGTTTTCAGAGTAGAGATTTCTACCTGCATAGTTAGATTTATTCCTAAGTATTTTGTTTTTGATGCTCTTGTAAATGTACTTGATTTCTTTCTTTCTCTGAAAGTTTGTTGTTAGTGTATAGAAACACTACTGATTTTTCTCTGGTAATTTGTATCATGTAACTTTACTGAAATCATTGATTAGATTTAACAGGTTTATGATTATCTTTAGGATTTTCTATATATAAAATCATGTTATCTAAAAATAGAGATAATTTATCCAGTTCTGATACTTATATTTCTTTTTCTTACCTGATTAGTCTATCTAAGACTTCCAGCTATATTGAATAGGAATGGTGCAAGTGGCACCCATGTCTTATTCCTGATCTTAGAGAAAAAGCTTTTAACCTTTCACCATTAAGTATGATATTTGCTATGGGCCTGTCTTATGTGGCCTTTATTTTGTTGAGATATGTTCCTTCTATTCCTAATTTGTTAAAAGTTTTTATTATGCGTGGATGTTGAATTTTATAAAATGCTTTTTCCATGCCTAGTGAAGCGATCATTTATTTCTTTCCTTTCATTCTATTAACATGATGTATCACATTGCTTGACTTGCGTATGTTGAACCATCCTTGCATCCCCAGGATAAATCCCATTATTCATGGTGAATGATTCTAGTAATGTGCTGCTGAATTCAGTTTGCTAGTATTTTATTGAGAATGTTTACACCTGTATTCATCAGAGATTTTGGCCCCTACTTTTCTGGTAATGTCCTTTTCTGTTTTTGGTATCAGGTTAATGCTGGTCTCATAAAATGAGTTTGGGAGTGTTTTCTCCTCTTTGGTTTTTTGGAGGAGTCTGAGAAGGATTGGTGTTAATTCTTCTTTAAGTGTTTGGTAGAATTCACCCAGTGAAGGCATCTAATTCTGGACTTTTTCTTCAGTGGGATGGTAACCATATTTTAAAGAAGAAATCCTCACACTTAAATTTTTTTACTTTGAAATCAGTCTCTATCTTAGCTATTTTTTAAAGCAAAAGTTAGTTGATGGCAGAGTTTTATATCAACTTTATTATCACTACCACTACCTCTCCAACATTTGAAACCTTCCACATGTTTCGATTTTCCTAGTTTTTGGTTCTGGAATCTCTCTAACTTTTACAAAAAGAGTTGGCTTGGTGAGAGTCAGTACAAAATTTAGCTGCCCTTGGATTTTTCTCTTATATCTAAAACCACAGTAAATAATCCAGGAAAGCAGCTCACTGTATTCTGGCAAGGGCTTCAGACAATCAGAACTAGAATTGGTGTCAGAAGTGGGATTATTGCCACTGCTTTTTCATCCTACTCATGTTTGTTGAAGGTCTGAGGATTGCCGTAAGAGTTGAACAATCACAGGCCTTTGTTATTTGCCAAATTCAATTCTCCTAAATCCCCTCATCCAACTAGGATGTCAACTCTGTGAAAGCCAAATTTCTGATATACTGCTTGATCTCCAAATTGATAACAGTACCAGCACTCCATAAATATTTGTTGAATGAATGGATAAACTTCTAAACAAGATTTAAGTTGATTTCCAGTCATTGACACCCATGGATTAAATATCAGTCTATGATTTTGTCAGCATCTCGTCTTTATATCCATAATCTGTCTCTAAGCAGTTGGTACCCCTGGTCCCTTCCAGCCCTCAGGTTAAAGGATTCTGCCTTTAGGCAATTGCAAACACCAGCGCTAGTGGAGAGACCCTTACTCCTAAGTTCCATCTCTGTGGCACTGAGGGTCGTTGTCCCCTTTGGCAGGGAGAGTGTGACAGTGAGTGTTTAGGAGGAATCTAGAGGGTCAGGCAATTTCCGTGCTCAGGCACACATGCTACAAGCTTCCCTTCATGTGGTTGAATGAGGAGTGCCTCCAACAGTTCCCATGGACAGAGAGGGACTCATCCCTGGGCACCACTGGCCCATTGCAATATTCACCAGCATCTCATTACCTTTCAGTAACCCCGACTTGTGAATCTGCAGACAGATCAGGATCCTGAAAGGTGGTCTTTGTCCTCCCCCTCCCTCTAGAACCTCACTCTGGAGAAGATGGTGTGAGCACCCCCTAGGCAGTACTGGGCGGGGGGGGAGGGGGGAGGAGGGCATTGTATGCTGAGTAGAATCCTTCTCCCAATCACTCAGAGTGAAGGGCAGGGAAAAGAGTATTTTCCACTCCACAGATCGCCTTCCCCCAGCAGGCAACCTCACCGCCCATCCATCTCAGCTACTCAGCACAAGGGAACACTGAGGTGGCAGCGCCAGAGCTATTCTTAGCAGGGGATTATAAAGGAGGACTCTGCGAATACTCTTACATTAATCTTTCAGTCCCTCTGGTGCATATTCACTCTCAATCTAGGCCATATGTTCCTTAGGAAACCAAGAAGCTTTTATAAACCAAGATTAGAAGCAGATCCTGAGCCTTCTCTGAATGGTGGTCCCCTCCTCTCGAAACTGACAAATCCTAGCACCAAATAACCTCAAAATTCCACTCTGGCACTAGTGTTTTCCAAACTTTTTCTTAAACTGTGCTTACGGCTGAATGAGAAAGGCCCTAAAGCTTACTTCTACTGTCTCACATCTTTTCTGAATCAATTTGAACAGATTTATGAACTGAAGAAGAAAATCCTATGAAGAGAACTGTATATCATGGCTATATCAAGAAATGTTAATAGGGGTTGGTTTGTTTTGTTTTTGCGTTTTTTTGTTTCCCAAATTAATAGCTGCCTTTGATGCTTTGTTCCTTAATATATGGGTCCATGGTGTCAAGGTTGTTAAAAGTTCCACTAACTTGTAAATGTTGTCTGTCTGACTCTCCGTTTCTCAACGGCCAGCCCTGTGTCTTTCACGGTGGCCTCCATGTGCCTCACACCGTGCCTTGCACATGGTACATAGTGAGCAAATATTTCCTCAGTGAGTAGACAANTCTACTGTCTCACATCTTTTCTGAATCAATTTGAACAGATTTATGAACTGAAGAAGAAAATCCTATGAAGAGAACTGTATGTCATGGCTATATCAAGAAATGTTAACGGGGGTTGGTTTGTTTTGTTTTTGCATTTTTTTGTTTCCCAAATTAATAGCTGCCTTTGATGCTTCTTTCCTTAATTTATGGGTCCATGGTGTCAAGGTTGTTAAAAGTTCCACTAACTTGTAAATGTTGTCTGTCTGACTCTCCGTTTCTCAACGGCCAGCCCTGTGTCTTTCTCGGTGGCCTCCGTGTGCCTCACACCGTGCCTTGCACATGGTACATAGTGAGCAAATATTTCCTCAGTGAGTAGACAAATGGGCACATTTATTTAACCTGCTCCTCTGCTTATTTAAGTAAATCAATCTGTTCTCAAAATGGCCTACAAATCTGTTGTCAGCAAACCACTTTTACCTTCATTTTGCAGCACTGATGGGTGGTCTTACTATTGTGGGGAAGGTGTGACCCACATAGAGCTGAATGATGCCCCATCTGGCCATGGACCTGCTCTTGGTTAAATGATTTCCTGTCTTCATACCCCTTGCTCATTAGGGATTAAATTTTATTTGGTTTAAATCTATTTAAATAACCCGAGGCAAAAAGGACTGAAAGAAAAGTCTATATTATTATAGCCACCACACCTATCTTACAGACAAAGCTTCTTAGCACATTTATAGTGAAATAAAGAATATGCTCACAAGTAGTAAAGTCTAAAACTATGGAAAGGCTTAGATTTCCCTGAGTTGAAGCAAATCCCCGTCTATAGGTAATCCCAGTTTTTCTTCTTACCTTTTGTGCTATGTTTGGGGACAGAAGTCCACTGGGAGAAACTGCCCCAATTTTTTTTTTTAATGCTTTATTGAATCAGTTAATCCACATTTCAAGTTTTCTTGAGGCTTGATGAACATGAAGAAGCGAAACAATGCTCCCATCCATGGTGATATCAACGAATAAACAGCCCAGCTCTCCTGGCGCTTTCCTCAGCTCCACTGACCTGACAGAAGCCCTTTGTCGTCACCGATCAATAGCTGCTTTGTGAGCTTGTATCGAAGAGCTGCTAAGAACAACTTAACATAACTGAGATCTGTCAGAAGCATTTGATCCCATGGTGGAGGGACCGTGAAGAGCATAAACTCTGGTACAGAGTCCTGCAGTTGCAAACAGGTTGCCTGTGAGCTGAGCTCAGACCTCAGGCTGGGAGGGTGTTTGCATCTGTGTAGGGTGGAGAGTCCCTGCTACTCCAGAGCATTTCTCTCCAAGCTAAAGTCTTCTTCTTCCCTGCACCCCTCAATCCTGTGAGAGTTCTACACGCAGAGCTGCCTTGAGCAGGTGGAAGGTGGCAAGTTTCCTATTCTCTAACACGGTGGAGGGAACTGAAGGTGCAGAATCTATTAATCACTTCAAAGGCCCACTTCTTAGTCATGTAATTCTTCTGAAAGTTTGTTAGTGATTGTTAAGGGAATTTAATGCTACCTTCATAAATGATTTTCCCTTTTCAGATCTCTTGACTTTCTGTGTTGTTTGAAGCAAAGTAATGACTATGTAATGGGTAATTTTAGGAATTGAGCCTCCCATTCATTAGGAAATAGCTTGCTCACTTTTTATCACAAAGAATGGGCCAGGGTGTAAAAATGCAGAGGTGTTATAGAATGCTATGAAGTGCTGTAAAATGATTTTTTAATAGATTAACACACCTAGGAAATCATACTCCTACAGTGGGATCAGTTGACTCAAACCCACTCACACATGGAGCTAAAGAACACATCGCAAATGGGTAAGCACTTTTCTACCCAGAGGGAGTCTCTTTCAGAAGATAGTGGTAAAGCTGGGTCTTACTATTTTAGTCAAGTGTTTAAATGTCTCTTGGATCTCTATTTAGAGGGAATGCATGCTCCTAGGGTCGTTTGCCCTTTTTACTGTTGTGTGGTCAAGATGTGCTAACTGAGGTCTTTGCAGAAGCAGTTGTTAGGATGCACAATCTGTGCCCCTTGACATGATGCCATGGGTGTTCGACATGGAGGACTGGGCTTCTGGTGGGTGTGTGGAAAGCATACTGGTGCCTCCGTTGTGCTCTAAGCAGCTGGTGTGCTCTGAACAGCCCCATCCACTCCTTTGAAGTTCACATCATGCCGGGCCATCTTTCCCCCTCCCAGTTCCTGTCATTTATCAGTTTCCTGTCTCTGTTTGGCTGGCGGTCAGCTGGCTGACCCCAGCTCCTGCCGCACTGCAGCTTATGTCATCACCCATCGCTCCTCTCGCTGACTTAACCTTCTCTCCTCTCGATTTCTCATTCCCAGAACACCTGACCTTCATCCTCATCAAGATACCCAATGCCTAGACACCTCCATTTTTCTCTCAGCTCCCCCCCAGCCTCCCTTCTTGCCTCCTTAAATGCCGCCCCTCCAGTCCTCTGGGCTCTTCATCCCTGTATTTCCTACCCGTCCACTCCTCTGACTAGAAGATCACATTGGTGTTGATTTTCCTCACCAGAGTCCTTCCCATGCTCCACCCCACAAAACCATTCACTTCCTTCCTTCCTCTCAGAGGAAGTGAGTCCCTCCTATTCATGGTGGTGCCTGGGCCCTGGCCTTCCTACTATCCAAGCTCCCTCATCATTTCTCGTCTTCCCTCTGTCTCCTATGCCACCTGCCCAAAACTGGATCCATGTCCTTAGTCAAGAAACACATTCCAGTCTTTCCCATTCCACTCAACTCTGCTCATGAGAGAAACAGTCCTTTGGCGGAGTTTACACACGTATCCCATGCCTTCCCCTCCCCTCCCCGTCCCCTTCTCGTCCGTGCCTCATCTGGCCATCTCATCTGCCTTCTGTCCCTGCTGACGTGGTCACTCAAGTTCCCAGTTTCAGTCTACTCTCTTTGTCTTGTTTAAAGGACAAACTCGTTTCTTCTGTAGTAGCATTGTTAAATAGAAATATAGAGTAAGCTACAGAGGTGATTTTTCTAGCAGCCACATTACAAAAAGTAAAAGAAATGGTGATTTTTAATTTTAATAATGAATTTTTAACCCAATACAAAAAATATACCATTTTACCATGTAATCAATATAAAAATAATTCATTATTTTATATGTATTTTAACTATTATTTTTACTAGGTCTTTAAAACCTGGTCTGTATTTTGCAGTTACAATACATTGCAATGTGGACAAGGCACAATTCAAGTGCTCAGCAGCTGCAGCCAGTGGTGACCATGTTGGACAGTGTAGGTTTAGATATTCTTCTACCGCTTACCCTTTGGAAACAATCTCTTCTGGCCCTCCTCCTACCACTCCAACCATTCCTTCTCAGGGCCCCATGTCTGCTTCCTCTTCCAGCCCCTCATATGCTATTGGTGCTTAGGATTTCACCTTTGGCCATTCTCTTTTTTCACCTTACACCCTCACCCTGATTCATATATCCCACCTATTGGCCATGATTCCTAGTGTTGNCCGCCTGCTGCCTGCTTCTGCAGTTAGCTGCGCTTTAGCGTTTCCATCAGCTCCCATGGCTGCTTTCATGCTTCACTGGCAGAGCCAAAAATATTTACTGTTTACTATCAGACCATTCACAGAGAAAGCTCACCAGCCTCTGCTTAAATCACAGTCTTCCCAGCTGCTCGGTCAAAACACACTGCCCGCCTCGGAGCCTCCCTAGAGGTGACCTGGGTGCAGGATTTCCCCTGGAGACTAGCTGAGGTGGCCAAGAACTCAGGGTATTACGTTGTGTCCATGTAGAAGCTGCTAAACAAGGTAAGCCTGGGCCATGCGGCCCAGTGTGCAGCCTACAGCCCGGACGGGGAGATGGTGGCCATTGGCATGAAGAATGGAGAGTTTGTCGTCTTGCTGGTGAACAGCCTGAAAGTTTGGGGGAAGAAGAGAGACCGGAAGTCTGCTATTCAAGATATCAGGTACATAGCAAGTGGTCTGGGCAGGGAGGAGAAAGGCATTCATTCTCCCTCCCNGGTGAACAGCCTGAAAGTTTGGGGGAAGAAGAGAGACCGGAAGTCTGCTATTCAAGATATCAGGTACATAGCAAGTGGTCTGGGCAGGGAGGAGAAAGGCATTCATTCTCCCTCCCCTGGTTCCCATTCCAGGAGGCTGGGGTGAAGAACTCACGTATGAGGGGGTCCCTTTCAATGAGCCAGCTCTGGTAGGAGATCCTCTCACACATCCTGAGATGTTAGTTCTCAGGCACATCTTTGCTGATTCCCACAAGTGTGGTAAAAACTTCTTGTGAAGAACCTTCTACAGAAGGTTGCACTCACCCATTTTCTTTTTTCCTGGGGAGTTTGATCCAGAGAAGCGGTCAAATTCCTTAGACTGTTGGAGAAGCTACCCAACCTGACCTTGAGCTTGGGAAGGTCGTCCCAGAGCAGCCCTCATGCCTGACTGGCCCCAGACAGCCCTCCTCACAGACCGTGCTCTTGAATTGCTTTTTCTAGAATCAGCCCAGACAGCAGATTCTTAGCCGTTGGTTCTTCTGAACACACAGTTGACTTCTATGACCTCACTCAGGGCACAAGTTTGAACCGCGTCGGCTACTGCAAAGATATCCCCAGCTTCGTCATTCAGATGGATTTTTCTGCAGATGGCAAGTACATCCAGGTATGCTTCGGCTTTACTGATAATAGTATAACCATTGATATACTATAAAGTATATACAGTATAACCGGGGTAACCATTGATAATAGTATTATTCACAACAGCTTAGGTGAAACCAGGGCTGACTGTTCGCCAGGCAGTGTGTTCACAGGAACCCCTTAAGGACGTTGCTTTTCCTATTTTATACCTGAACAAACAGAGGCTTAAGAACTTATTAAAGTCAAATAGAATTAAAAATAGAATTATTCTTCAGTAGGAAAGCAGGAAACAAGCCCTAATCATCTTGAGCTTCTCGCCACCGCCCCTTCAAAGCTTCCTAATTCCTAGTTCTCAGGGCTGCAGCGAAGCCTGTGTTGCCTCTTATACTTCATCTCAATTCCAAATCCCATGGGTAGTGTGGCCCCTCCACCCTTGGGACCTAGACTCCAGACCATGACCCTGGAGTGAAGGCCCTGGGGGGACTGACCCACAGCGAGGGATCAAGAGGGGTTCCATTCGTGGCCCTGAGAACAATGATGTCTCCAGCACTTTGAACAAATATGCATTTGTGAGCTGGCCAGGAGTCAGGTAGTCATTTTGAAAAGAGAAGAGGGCACATTCATTTGTCAAGTGTGAAATGAATTGGGTGCTGCATTAGACTTCTGAAGGTGGAGGAAACGGGCCTGATCCCTGCTCTCCGGGAGCTTCCTTTGTTGTGGACAAGAGGAGCACTAAACTCATCACACAGTGTACCCATAATCATAAAGTTTGATTATGTGCTGAGAAGGAAAAGCACAGTGCCTTGTTGGGGGCATTTAACAGACACTGAGTTTAGACTGACTTCCCCTCCCTGAGGTGTTGTTCACACTGAGGTCTGCAGGGTATGCAGAGGTCAGCCAACCAGGACAGCAGAACGTGGTTCCAGGCGTCCGCGTGAAAAACCAGTGTGGGAAAGATTGCAGCTCGTTCCTGAACAGAAGGGAATTTGGGGTGGCTGGGCCAGCACTGCAGGGGGACAGGGGGCTGGAGATGGAGGCAGCAGCCACGTGCTGGAAAATGGTTGGTTTCCTCTAGAAGGTTCCCAGAGAAGCCAGGATCAGGTCCCAGATACTTCAGAGATCATCTATGTTGGCTGTTGTCCATGAGAAACCTTGCTTCAGTTCTTTACTGAAGGACCTTGCTTCCCAGAGAACAGGGATCCCCAAGTCTGAGCAAGTACCAGCATCCCCTGGAGGCTTTATTAAAATGACTGCTGGGCCCCACCCTCTTCAGGGTTTCTGATGGGGAGTTGGGATTGGGGGTCCAAGAGCACACATTTCTAACAAATTTCCAGATGCTGCTTCTGCTGGTGGAGAACCACAGTTGGTGAACCACTGCCTTAGAACTTTGGAAAATAGCAAGAAAATGGATGGGAAATGCCCTGCTTGTGTAGACTTGGCTGCAGGCTGACCACAGGCTTTGCAGGCTGGAGCTGAACTTGGGTTTGGTGGAAAGGTCTGGGGATGTGGAGGTTGGGAAGCAGTACATGGGAAGGGGAGTCCTTTGGGCAGAAAAGAAAGAACATTGATGGGCATGGCTGCCTCCGGTCTGCAGGTGTCCACAGGAGCCTACAAGCGCCAGGTACATGAAGTTCCCCTGGGGAAGCAGGTCACCGAAGCTGTGGTCATTGAGAAGATCACCTGGGCCTCCTGGACAAGGTGACTGCAGGAGAGGTCTCAAGGGAGATTACTCTTGTCCCAGCCTCAGCCTCAAGTTTGTGTGGGGCTGGGATCTGAAGCAGCTCAGAGACAGCTCTTTCCCCTGAGCAGTCGGTTGGGAAGGAAGCTTCTAGCTCCCAGATTGGGCCACAGGCTTTGATCTGACCTGGGCTTTTGAAATGCAAAGTCCCTCTTGTTGTGTAATCTGTCCCACCCATCCCCAGCTCCACCCAACAAGTTCAAAGGGAAACCATCTCCCAGCTCTTGGCCAAGCCCCCTCCAGTACAGTGAGGCCTTCTCCAACCCCTGGGACAGGGAGGGAGGGCTGGTCACCAGGTAGCAGGGTAAGCAGCAGGGCCCTGCCAAGTCAGAAGAGAGGAGACCACTAGCCTGGGAGCTTCAAGGAGCCCCCACTCTTCAACCAAACCCACACATACTCAGAAGCATGAGGAAGAGGGAGAGAACCAAAGATGGAGGGAACTTGTATTTTGGGGTGAAAGGGGCCCGAGGCAGAGAACAGCAGGAGCTGGGGCAAGTGCACAGAGTGGGAGGGGACAGAGGAGCCACGTGACCGCACTGACTCTTCCTCTCCTCCCCGGGAGAGGATGGCTGACTGCAGGAAGCCTTGTCACACACCTCACACCTCTTCCTGTTGGAACAGCATTCTGGGAGATGAAGTCATTGGCATCTGGCCGCGAAATGCAGACAAGGCCGACGTCAACTGCGCCTGTGTGACCCACACAGGGCTGAACATCGTCACGGGAGACGACTTTGGGCTGGTGAAGCTCTTTGATTTTCCGTGCACAGAGAAATTTGTGAGTTTCCCTTAGAGTAACTCCCTGCACAGCCTCTAGGCTCTCTGACGTTGTGCATTCTCCCGGAGATTGTGGCCACGTGGACACGACCATCTACAATCTAGCACAAGAGGAATCTTGTCACAGCCCTGGGGAGACTTGGCCACCCCTAACTTTTTTTCTCTCCTTCACAAGGGGAAGTCTTGGAAGCCAGGAGGATGGGGGTGAGGGTACCGAGCAGGGCAAGAGTGAGGCAGGAAGCCATGAAGGGCTGGCTCCCAGAGACGTCCAGACCTAACAGGCACCCATGGATGAAGGGAAGCCTGGGGAGGCAGAGCGGAGTCCTGGGAGTGGTCCAGGGTTGCTGAAGGACAGGCTTTCTTAGTCATCTCCATTCCCTTTTGCTCACAGGCCAAACATAAGCGTTACTTCGGTCACTCAGCTCATGTGACGAACATCCGCTTCTCTCATGACGACAAGTATGTAGTCAGCACTGGAGGAGACGACTGCAGGTACCAGCCTGGTTCATCTGGCTCTGCCCTGAGGCCTGGCCTTCACCCCTACCATCCCCACCTCAATTGTCAGCTCCTCCCAGGGACACAGGAGGGGCTGGTATGGGAAGTGACCAAAAGATGCAGTGAGGACTTCCCCAGTGTAAGGTATTTAGTCTCCGTGACCCCAAACCCTAACCGTGATCGGCCTCTGTCCCCACTAGGTTGGCCTGGGATTGGAGAGAAGCCAAGGGCAGGTCAGAGCTACTCTGAGCATTGCTGGTTGGAAGGGCAGGTGCTGAGAGACCCAACCTCCACGCAGCGATTTCAGTAGGAGCTGAGGGCTGTTGCATATATTAGAGTGACCTTGATCCATGGGCCTTGTAACTCAGAACTTCCAGTTCATCACTAGAGTTCTTACATGGATGATTAATCCGCAACTCTGTGAGAAGTTTACAGATAGTAATATTGGGCCTCAGTCACACAGAACACATTACCCGATTTTACACGTGAGATCAGACAAGGAGTGAAGCCATTAGAACCAGTGCTGGTTAGTAGCTGGAGAACCTCCACCAGCTGTGTGGACTCCTAGACTGGGTCTGCCCCTAACCTTCACCACTGCTCAGTGAGAAACAGGCCTCATGCCCTGGNTTTGTGTGGGGCTGGGATCTGAAGCAGCTCAGAGACAGCTCTTTCCCCTGAGCAGTCGGTTGGGAAGGAAGCTTCTAGCTCCCAGATTGGGCCACAGGCTTTGATCTGACCTGGGCTTTTGAAATGCAAAGTCCCTCTTGTTGTGTAATCTGTCCCACCCATCCCCAGCTCCACCCAACAAGTTCAAAGGGAAACCATCTCCCAGCTCTTGGCCAAGCCCCCTCCAGTACAGTGAGGCCTTCTCCAACCCCTGGGACAGGGAGGGAGGGCTGGTCACCAGGTAGCAGGGTAAGCAGCAGGGCCCTGCCAAGTCAGAAGAGAGGAGACCACTAGCCTGGGAGCTTCAAGGAGCCCCCACTCTTCAACCAAACCCACACATACTCAGAAGCATGAGGAAGAGGGAGAGAACCAAAGATGGAGGGAACTTGTATTTTGGGGTGAAAGGGGCCCGAGGCAGAGAACAGCAGGAGCTGGGGCAAGTGCACAGAGTGGGAGGGGACAGAGGAGCCACGTGACCGCACTGACTCTTCCTCTCCTCCCCGGGAGAGGATGGCTGACTGCAGGAAGCCTTGTCACACACCTCACACCTCTTCCTGTTGGAACAGCATTCTGGGAGATGAAGTCATTGGCATCTGGCCGCGAAATGCAGACAAGGCCGACGTCAACTGCGCCTGTGTGACCCACACAGGGCTGAACATCGTCACGGGAGACGACTTTGGGCTGGTGAAGCTCTTTGATTTTCCGTGCACAGAGAAATTTGTGAGTTTCCCTTAGAGTAACTCCCTGCACAGCCTCTAGGCTCTCTGACGTTGTGCATTCTCCCGGAGATTGTGGCCACGTGGACACGACCATCTACAATCTAGCACAAGAGGAATCTTGTCACAGCCCTGGGGAGACTTGGCCACCCCTAACTTTTTTTCTCTCCTTCACAAGGGGAAGTCTTGGAAGCCAGGAGGATGGGGGTGAGGGTACCGAGCAGGGCAAGAGTGAGGCAGGAAGCCATGAAGGGCTGGCTCCCAGAGACGTCCAGACCTAACAGGCACCCATGGATGAAGGGAAGCCTGGGGAGGCAGAGCGGAGTCCTGGGAGTGGTCCAGGGTTGCTGAAGGACAGGCTTTCTTAGTCATCTCCATTCCCTTTTGCTCACAGGCCAAACATAAGCGTTACTTCGGTCACTCAGCTCATGTGACGAACATCCGCTTCTCTCATGACGACAAGTATGTAGTCAGCACTGGAGGAGACGACTGCAGGTACCAGCCTGGTTCATCTGGCTCTGCCCTGAGGCCTGGCCTTCACCCCTACCATCCCCACCTCAATTGTCAGCTCCTCCCAGGGACACAGGAGGGGCTGGTATGGGAAGTGACCAAAAGATGCAGTGAGGACTTCCCCAGTGTAAGGTATTTAGTCTCCGTGACCCCAAACCCTAACCGTGATCGGCCTCTGTCCCCACTAGGTTGGCCTGGGATTGGAGAGAAGCCAAGGGCAGGTCAGAGCTACTCTGAGCATTGCTGGTTAGAAGAGCAGGTGCTGAGAGACCCAACCTCCACGCAGCGATTTCAGTAGGAGCTGAGGGCTGTTGCATATATTAGAGTGACCTTGATCCACGGGCCTTGTAACTCAGAACTTCCAGTTCATCACTAGAGTTCTTACATGGATGATTAATCCGCAACTCTGTGAGAAGTTTACAGATAGTAATATTGGGCCTCAGTCACACAGAACACATTACCCGATTTTACACGTGAGATCAGACAAGGAGTGAAGCCATTAGAACCAGTGCTGGTTAGTAGCTGGAGAACCTCCACCAGCTGTGTGGACTCCTAGACTGGGTCTGCCCCTAACCTTCACCACTGCTCAGTGAGAAACAGGCCTCATGCCCTGGGAGGTATGACTGGTCTTCCAAGCTTTTGGAAGGACCCACTAGCAGCCTCCTCCAGAGATGCTATCCAAGGAGCTCTCTTGTGTCCCTCCACCAAGGGCCTTTCTTATTTGGAGTGTAGGGGACCAGCACAAGGTCATCCGAAGTCATTCAGCTTCTCCACATCTCATGTAGATGAAGAGCTTTACAGAAACATGAATACAGGTTTCTGTTCAGTTGAGGACTGGGCTCACAGGGGCATCAAGAAGAAACGCATCATTTTTAGTAGTCTGAGTAAGGTTGTGGAAAAGGTACCTATAGAGCATTTTAACCCACTCTCTACCCAAAAGCATTTTGTAGAAAATGGCCCCAAAGGATGCTTTCTGCTGGCCCTCCGGAAACATCCATCTCCAGGCCACTGTGTCAACCGCCGCAGGCACTGAGAGCCTTTGGGAGAGGGCCAATAGCAGCTCCCGGGGTGGGGAGGAGCGAGAGGACCCCCATCCACAGCAATACCAACCAAACTGTGAGCAAGCAGCCACGGAGACAGAAGCTAACCTGGAGATCTGAGGGGGCTATCGGTCACTATAAAGGACTTGGGTGTTACCTTCCCAACACAGGGCCCCTTCGGCAGCCATGGGCTCCTGTCACCCCTGGCCCTGTGCTGAACACTAGAAAGAGCTCTCCTGCTTGAGTGGAGCTGATAAAACCTCTTCAGTGGTAACAAGAGAGAAGTGTGAAGTCAAGCTGCCAGCAGTCCTCCTGTTCAGAAGGGACATGCTGCAAGAGCCAGACCAAACAGATAACATAGACCTTAAAAAATTAACCAACAGACCTTTAATTGGTGGCAAGGTCCCTGGTTTGTCTTCTAAAATCGAAACCAAAACGCTCAGCCTGAGCTTGACTCTGGAGCTCTTGGCAAGAATGACTTTTGTCACTTGACAAAAGTTATGATGTCCAGCCCTGCAAAATGTTTGGTCTGTCTTTCCAGTGTATTTGTGTGGCGATGCCTGTAAATGCCAGAACCCGCTTTCCTGCTGCTGCCAGGGCTGGCAACCAGAGGCCATGACGAGGTACCTCCTGGCTGCCAGCTGCTGGGAAAGGTCTACACCGCAACAAGCCACATGAGCTCCAAGTGCTGGCGATATCTGACTGCTCCCATCACCTGGAGCTTCCGAAACTGGGATGTCAAGAAGGAAGGTCAGTGCTGACGTGTTAAGACTGCTTGCCTCTCTTCCTGAGACTAAAAACTACACGTACTCACTACACTGACAAAGAAATCCCATCTGATAATGTAGCCCACTGACAAAATTTAGAGCCTCAGTTACCCTAACCAATATGTAGCTTTTAATTTGCATCAAAACTTTTACAAAAGATGTTTTGCTATTATTTCTATATACTTTAAAAATGTTCATTTTTACAAATAAGGAAGTTGAACAGGACAGCTTAAGTTAGATTCACTGAAATACTAGAAATACCGATAGCCTCTGTTCTCCACATTTAGCTTTCAAAACCAAATGAGCCATGTATAAACAAGTTGAGAAACTTAATTTTTTTAATGTTTCATTTGCAGAGTTTTATATCCATTAAGTGCCTTTGAAAGCTTCCAGTTGTGTGGGCTGCTATCTCACCTCCCACAAATTATCTCATATGGTGCTAAAACTTCAGAACTGAGGAGGGCTACAGGATCCCAGCAGATTCCTGGTCACCCATGTCATGTGTTTAGGTCAAGGCTTCCCAAAGGAAAGACATTATAGTTACATGCTTGGGAAACAGTGGCTATTTGAAGTTGAGCAGCAAAGAAACTTAAGTTCAGGTGTTGGAAGACAGGTGGGTAGAGTGGGTTTCATTATACTGCGTGCCAAACCCACGACATCCAAAACATTTCAAATAAAACAAAACTCTACTACAAAATAGAAGAAGGGAAAAAAAAAAAAACCTCAAACAGGTCCAGGAAGATGAGCTGATTTATCCTACTGAACCTAAAATGGTAATAGAGGTGCCTGGAGGCTGTGCTGGGAGGGCCACTCCCAGAGTGGGGTGGACTTGATTCCAGTGGTGTGCTTCAGGTGAACGGTACAGGTCAAGTATGGATTCAAAAAATCTCTGCAGAACAAATTCCTAAGCCCAAAGCAGTATTTGATAACTCAAGATTATAAAACAAAATAATCTAGCTCAGAGTTGGCTGGATGACAGAATGTGACTTGGCCAACGAAATTAGAATCATCCTGAACCACCTCCCATCATACTTGACGCTTGCTGACCATTAACAAGAGAGGCTGATGATGGCACGCATGGGAAGGCAGGCTGGTGACAGACTGGGACTCTGAGCACATACATTATACCAATTAGACCTTCTAGTCAGTGAACTAAAATTCTGGATCTTGAGTTACTGGCTANTTTGATAACTCAAGATTATAAAACAAAATAATCTAGCTCAGAGTTGGCTGGATGACAGAATGTGACTTGGCCAACGAAATCAGAATCATCCTGAACCACCTCCCATCATACTTGACGCTTGCTGACCATTAACAAGAGAGGCTGATGATGGCACGCGTGGGAAGGTAGGCTGGTGACAGACTGGGACTCTGAGCACATACATTATACCAATTAGACCTTCTAGTCAGTGAACTAAAAGTCTGGATCTTGAGTTACTGGCTATTTTCAGTTGTCAGTTTAGAGGAACGGTGAAACGAAGCATTTTCAATTAAATAGATTAACATTTACCACAGAAGTGCTTCAACATTCTAAATGGATTAGCTCACTCATTAAGCTATTTTTATATGCCAGTTTATTAATGCCTTACATTAATCCACTGATAGGTTGTTGGGCCCACAGTTAGAGTCCCTATTCTGTTTTCCGTATCCATGTGACTGGTGATGCTGAGTGACAACCATGTCTGCCTATATTGTACACACTGACCTTTCATACTGATTGAATCTTGCATTGAAATAACTACGTGAAGAACAACTTTATCAATGATGATATATGTACACACTATATTTAAAGAGCAATAGTGTCTATGTGTCAAGAAAAGTTCTTAAATCTGATTTGTAAACATTTATATGGTATGATTTTATGTATGTTCATAAATCCTGCACTGTATTCCATATGTTAAAATATTGGTGCATGAATTTATTTTCAATTAAAGTATAAAAAATACATAATTAAAAAACATTTTGGTATGTGTCCAATAGATTTAATTGTGTAAACATGGCTACACTGAGCTTAAAGCCTTTCTGGAAGTGCAAGCCAGTGCACACACTGGTGGAGGTGAAGTCTACCCTTTGTGTCTAATACTTTGATTCTACAGCAGGTTCATGAAACCAAAATACGAAACATCTTTTAAGTCTATAAGCTTTATTGATACTTTGCTTTTACAGTTCACAATGCATTCCACAGATTTAGTTCAGTACAGCTTAAACCACAATTGTATAAATCGTCATTTATAATTTCTTACATAACAATGTTTGATATTTGCAAACATTTTTGGAAGCATTAGATTCAGTCCAGAGTTTGTGTAAAATTAACTACAGTAAGTCTGTGCAATGAAGTTTATGTTGAGGAGTTCTGTTTGCATGGCATCGGTTTGTGTTGAAAACAGACGGTAGTGCGCCTAGAAATATGTTTTTTTCCTAGCTTATGTGCTTTGGAACTACACACATAAAACCAATGACAGAAGTATCAAGCACTGTGGGGCGGCTGGAAAGGTAAAGGTCTAAGCTTTGTGAAACACTATAGATAGATATATATATAATCTATATTTACTTATATTGGCAATTAATACAACAGTAAATTTCACAATACACCTAGGACATACCAGGAAAGGCGAGCTTTTTCACTCCTGCCTTGGTGGTATGGTCTCGTCTAAACATTTCATTTCAGAAAATCTGCATCAACCTACACAGACCGTACACAGTGCACAAACTGTGAAAAGGGCTCTTTCTTTCAGCTCCACTTTCTTTGCAATTCCCCAAATACAGCAAGACTACCTGCGACAAAGTGTAATATACAGCTTTCTCAGATCTTTGTTTATTCACCAGTGCCTCATACAGGAAAAACAAGTATGATTACGATTTAAATCCATACATAGCAGCTTACAATACTTAAGATGATGAACACAGGGCAGTCAAGACAGGTCATTTTTCCTCAGACACTGCGTTGCTAAAAATAAAGATCTGTGAAACTGCACTGCAATGTCAAGGCTTTGTTCTTCCCTGACCCTCCCCAATGGAATCAAATGAATATCCCCTTTAAAGATAAACTCCTATTGTTAACTCTTTCAGGCTTTCTCATTCAGCTTTACGCTTCAATCCAGGGATTTTTGCTTGGATTCTACAAATGAGAAGGAGGGGGAAAAAGGTCAGTGTAAATACTGTGAATTTATAATATTTTGTTTTCTGCTTCTTAAAATGTCTATCCTCCAAAACTTACATGTCCATTGCTCAGCTTATACAAGAAATAAAATCCTAAGGCTGTCGAACTACAAGCTATAATTTTGCCACCTTGACCTCACAAATTAGACTCAAAGCCTTAGATCATGTAGTTGATACAGAATCAATGATCCAAATGTTAGGAAAGAAACCTTTTGGCAACTCACTTTAGATCTGACTGAAATTGACTACTATGTCTTAACATGAAAATACTGCACTGTTGTCAAAGTCCAGTACACCTAGCCTTAGTGTAAAAAAAGTGCAGACTTCAAATACTTACTTAGCCATAGCATCTTTAACATTCTTATTTGCAAGTCCTAGATAATGATCTATTTGCGCCTGAAAGAGATAAAAGAATTTATTAGAAAATTACCATTGCTAACAAATCTCGTTTTTCGTAAGGTTTTGGAAACTGGCACTGACATTTCTAAGTTCCACATAAGAGAATGAGGTTTGTATTCTGAAATCGACAGTTAAATTACCTGATGCCGTTCATAAATAACAGGAACACTGAAGAGTGAAATCAGAGCTGAAAAAGGAAATACACAGGCTTTAAAGTCGATTGCAGTGTTTGTTCCCTAAATCATACCAAAGTCATCAAACTGGCAGCACTCTTAAGCTAGCCAGGAATGTTCCTACTGCAGGGAGACACAGCTGCTGGTGGGCAGAGGAATGAATTAACCAAGGAAGCCAGGAGCCACTCCTGGCTTCACATTACAGACTTTATAAAATATAGGCATCCCTAGTTAGTTAGACAATGACTGCACATCAAATAAGGCCACTCTTGATCTGGTTTATCACTGTTGGAGAAGTCTTCAGGAAGTAAAGTGGCATTTCCATAGTGTAAGAATTAGCAATTTATTTAAGATCACAACCTCTAGTGTATATCCCTCTATTTTTCCTACAATATAAGACTATTTTCCACTAAAACATCTTGAAATTCATTGCACACCATTTTTTTTTTTGGCTGTGCTGTGCAGTATGCAAGATCTTGGTCCCCACAAAGGGGTCAAACCCATGGCCTCTGCAGTGGAAATATGGGGTCTTAACCACTAGTCCGCCGAGAAGTCCCCAATCTTTCAAAAATTTTTCATTCTATTGGTTTGGTAGACTTACCCAAAATTAGTAGTGTCAGACCATTGAACAAGGCACCAACATAGGTAAATACCCACATCAACACTGCAAACTGTAAGAAAATAACAGCCAAGTAAAGACAAAATTCAAGTAAAGTTTTAAAATTAAACCTTCAAATAAATGCATCCCATGTAAATGCCAAACTACTATAGGCATACTCCTTGGAGATTGGGTAAAAACAATATGGATATTTCACTAAGCTGCCAGGCTCGGTTCAGGAATTTCACGATCTAATTAAAACAGTTAATAGATAATGATTCATTTTCCTCTGAAGTACATTACCAAATAGTTGATTCTGTTTCCTCTAAAATCAGAAAGCATAACAAAGGTCACCATCTTGCCCCTCCAGCTCTACTATAGTATTCAGCTTCTAAAATGGGAAGACTGGAAAGCTGTCGTGAGTATTAACTATTAAAAATGATTTTCAAGTACCAACAAGTGATTCAAGATTTACACGAGCTGAATAACTCAGACATATATCTGAATAAGCAATAATGGCGCAAGGAGACTACGTCTCAAGTACCCTAAAATATCAGCTCTAACATTTTATTAAGGATCAGAAGGACTTTCTCTCCAGTAATAAATGTTTTAACAGTCAATGAGGACTCCTCAAACTTTTAAACCTAATAATAAAATTGACCATTACTATTCTTTTAGCCACTGCCTTCTTTAGCAAACACTAACCCAGTTCTTACTATTGATGTATGAGTACCACACACTGTTTTAAGTGCTTTACAAACTCATGTATCCCTCCTAACAATTTTATGAGGTAGGCACTGCTGTCATTACCACAGCGGATGAGGGCACTAAGGGAAAAAAAAGAGGTTTGGGAGCTCGCCAGAGCTGAGGTTATACTGCCATATTTCAGTGCGCCCTCCAGAGACTGCAGTGGAGACTGAATACTCCTGTTTTAGCAATCCTCATCTCAAAATCTTCAATTAAAAAAGAATCATTAAATACAGCAGTTTGGGAAAAGCCTTGTTTCTATAAAGTGCTTTCATTTTGAGAATTCCTTTATTTCCTCATCATATTTTAGTTTACTCATGAATGGTTGAATAAGAGGATTTCAAAGTTTTCTTCTAGTTCTTGATGACACCATATAGTAAAAACTCAATGACATGTTCAAGCAGTTCTTGAAGACTTATAAACACCAAGTCAGTCTGGATTTTATTAAACATTCAGCAGAAGCAGTTTCTCTGTTTCCTATTAAAAGCCTTCATATGTCTGGCAATCTCTCTGCCCTGTTTAGTAGGTCACAAACATCCTACCACGATGCCACCACCGACAACAATTATTTCGGTTTCTAAGAGCAAAGTATAAATGAAAAGGAGAGAGGAGTGAGCACCTCCATCATCTAAAGAAGAGATCCGCAAACTTTCTGTAAATAAAGACAGAAAACAAACATTTTTGGTTTTATGGGCCACAAAGGATCTCTGTCACATATTCTTTGAATATTATCCTTTAAAACCGTAAAAAGTATAATCAGCTCCCAGGCCGTGCAAAAACAGGTCACAAGCCAGACTGAACAGTAGCTTCCTAACCCTTATCTAAAGCATATTTTTGTCCATGTAGCATTCATTCAGCAAAATCTGATTGAATACCTACTATGAGCTGGGTGCGTGCTAAGTCGCTTCAGTCGTGTCCGACTCTGCGACCATATGGACTGTAGCCCACCAGGTGGGTTGCCATGAGCTGGGTACTGAGTGGTAATTAAAGTGTTCAGACTCTAGGAAGTTTGTTTATTGCAGGTTAGGAAGAATCTTGGATTCCTGCACCAACTGTCAGTTCTACAAAGAGCAACACTTTGCTTACCCCTATAACTGAATTTAATGTTCAAGTGAGCAAATATCAAGCATTCTTAACAGCTGCCAATTGCAAATCAAAAATTAAATGCTTTCCTGGTCTTTGCAACTTCTATGGAACCTCTGGTAGAAGGGTTTGAAGTGTGACTCCAGTTAGCAAGCCCTTTCCCTCTCACATAGTTTTACAGACTCCTATTGCAAAAGCTAAATATAACTTCTGCACTTGAGCAAGTTTACCGTAGAGCAACAGAGTTATTTTCATCCATCACCATCCACCAAGTCAAAAAGAGAAGGGTCGACCTACATTTTAGAAGAAACTGCTTGAGCAATAAAGATTAACCTTACCATGACTAAATTCAGAAACTAACACACAAGCTAAAAATAAGTCCTAATTTGGTCATAAAGTCACTGACAAGGCTGCACTCTAAATCCACAAAAAAGAGAAGCCCAAGTCTTCACGCCAAGGTGATGTAGGAGGCTCAGATGTCACTAGATCTGCCTCTTGCAGGACACTTTCTAAAAGCCTGATGATCCAGGTGCAGAGAGAAATGGAAGGAGGCTTCAGACCACTGTGGGGGCAGGCTGGTGACACAAATGCATGAGGGAGTCTTGATGAGGACCAAGGCAGATATGTGCCTTTTACCTCTCAAGAAGCACCTGCAATCCAGCTCCACAAGTAAATGTTTCAGGCCAATGCCGCCATGTTTCCCCATTTTAGGAGAGAAACCCAGAAATTCACATTTTTAATGTGCTATCTCAGAATTTGCAAATGTTGCAGCTAAGTCTGGAGAAAATTTAACACTTCAGGGCCCAAAACAAAAATACTGGGTAAGGGTTTCCAGAGAGGACTCCATCAGAAGAGAAAGGACTTAAGAGCTAACATCAAACAATTGCGCAATTGCTGAAACTTATTATGTAATAACAGCAACTAACAAATTTCTCAGTTAACTTCATCATAACCCCCAAAATTAAATACTATTATCCCCATAAAAGAAAAAAACAAGATACAGAAAGATGAAAGCAAGTTGCCAAACCAGAGGTGACAGTAACTGTAGGTTCATCTGACTCCAGAATCTCTGCTCTGCTATACAGTAAAGCCACTTACAGAGTGCGTGCGTGCTAAGTTGCTTTAGTAATGTTTGACTCTGCGACCCTATGGGCCGTAGCCCGCCAGGCTCCTCCGTCCACGGGATTCTCCAGGCAAGAATACAGGAGTGGGTTGCCATGCCCTCCTCCATTTATTAATGGTCATGAATGTACATGCTGTTATAAAGAAGCAGGGAAAAGCCCAATGAACACTTTAAACCTACAAATTCTATGCTATTCCATGGCAAACATTTGGCAACACTGCAGCCAAGTGCATACTAACTGAGGAAGCCAAAGGCTCATGTCTCTTTAGGCAGGAATCAGACAGGAGGAAAGCGGGGACAAAGCTGAGTGAAGGTCTAGTAATATTTACTGGAAGAGGGCAAAGGCCACGTCTTGTCTTTTGTCTGGGGTATAGGGAATTCAATTCAAGTGTGTATCACATGTATACCTCACTGAAAAGGTCTGTAGATTTGATTTGATGATATCTCTATCGGGTGAGGAGGCATTTTTTAGGAAAATGAGGGGAGGGTGCATGACAATTTCAGAAATTACTTTCGCAATTCACATTTTCAAACTTTTCCTGCAGTTTTAAACAATGAAATTCATTTGACTTTTGCTATCTTCAGCCTCATTCATTACTAATCACATTTTCACAAGCTCATTTTCTGTGAGCCAAAGGAACCAGAAAGGAAACTGTCAAAATGTGTATGTTAATAAATGCCTAAGAGCCTGAGGGCTATATTTAATGTTCTTTTGGGTCATCTATTTCTGGAATTCAGGCCTTTTTTCTCATTTTCAGATTTTAGATAGAATTCTGGAACATTGTGGTTACCTGATGTTCAGACAAACATAGCTAGACATTTTATTACAATTTTAACATATATTTTCCCTGAGAGTTTACTTTCATAAAGAATCCAGTGTTTATCACGCAAAGTCATGTGACAGAAAAATAAGAACCTCTGCCGAAAACACCTGGTCTTAGTATCTGGTAAGAACAGAAACGGTATGACCTAACAGAAGCAGAAGGTATTAAGAAGAGGTAGCAAGAATACACAGAACTATACAAAAAAGACCTTCAGTTCAGTTCAGTTTAGTCGCTCAGTCGTATCCGACTCTTTGCAACCCCATGAATCGCAGGACGCCAGGACGCCCTGTGCATCACCATCTCTCGGGGTTCACTCAGACTCACGACCATCGAGTCCGTGATGCCATCCAGCCATCTCATCCTCAGTCGTCCCCTTCTCCTCAGGCCCCCAATCCCTCCCAGCATCAGAGTCTTTTCCAATGAGTCAACTCTTCGCATGAGGTGGCCAAAGTACTGGAGTTTCAGCTTTAGCATCATCATTCCTTCCAAAGAAATC
>SJYW01004845.1:129737-171480 GCA_006410735.1 Raphicerus campestris
CTGTGGCCACTGCTGAGTTTTCCAAATTTGCTGGCATATTGAGTGCAGCACTTTCACAGCATCATCTTTCAGGATTTGAAATAGCTCAACTGGAATTCCATCACCTCCACTAGCTTTGTTCATAGTGATGCTTGACTTCACATTCCAAGGTGTCTGGCTCTAGATTAGTGATCACATCATCATGATTATCTGGGTCGTGAAGATCTTTTTTGTACAGTTCTTTGCTGTATTCTTGCCACCTCTTCTTAATATCTTCTGATGACCCAGATAACCACGATGGTGTGATCACTCACCTAGAGCCAGACATCCTGGAGTATGAAGTCAAGTGGGCCTTAGGAAGCATCATTACACACAAAGCTAGTGGAGGTGATAGAATTCCAGTTATTTCAAATCCTAAAAGATGATGCTGTGAAAGTGCTGCACTCAATATGCCAGCAAATTTGGAAAACTCAGCAGTGGCCACAGCACTGGAAAAAGTCAGTTTTCATTCCAATCCCAAAGAAAGGCAACACCAAAGAATGTTCAAACTACTGCACAATTGCACTCATCTCACATGCTAGCAAAGTAATGCTCAAAATTCTCCAAGCGAGGCATCAATAGTACATGAACTGAGAACTTGCAGGTGTTCAGGCTGGATTTAGAAAGGACAGATGAACCAGAGATCAAATTGCCAATATCCACTGGTTCATGGAAAAAGCAAGAGAATTCCAGTAAAACGTCTGCTTCATTGACTACGCTAAAGCCTTTGTCTGTATGGATCACAACAAACTGTGGAAAATTCTTATAAAAGATGGGAATATCAGACCACCTGACCTGCCTCCTGAGAAATATGTATGCAGGTCAAGAAGCAACAATTAGAACTGGACATGGAACAACAGACTGATTCCAACTTGGGAAAGGAATACGTCAAGGCTGTATATTGTCACCCTGCTTATTTAACTTCTATGCAGAGTACATCATGTGAAATGCTGGGCTGGAAGAAGCACAAGTTGGAATCAAGATTGTGGGGAGAAATATCAATAAACTGAGATATGCAGATGATACCACCCTTATGGCAGAAAGTGAAGAACTAAAAAGCCTCTTGATGAAAGTAAAAGAGGAGAGTGAAGAGCTGGCTTAAAACTCAACATTCAAATAACTAAGATCATGGCATCTGGCCCCAACACTTCCTGGCAAAAAACATGGAAAACAATGGAAACAGTGAAAGACTATTTTGGGGGCTCCAACATCACTGCAGATGGTGACTGCAGCCATGAAATTAAAAGACGCTTACTTCTTGGAAGAAAAGTTATGACCAACCTAGACAGCACATTAAAAAGCAGAGACGTTACACTGCAGACAAAGGTCTATCTAGTCAAAGCTATGGCTTTTCCAGTAGTCACGAATGGATGTGAGAGTTGAACTAAAAAGAAATTTGAGTGCCAAAGAATTGATGCTTTTGAACTGTGGTGTTGGAGAAGACTCTTGAGAGTCCCTTAGACAGCAAGGAAATCAAACCAATCAACCCTAGAGGAAATCAGTCCTGAATATTCACTGGAAGGACTGATGCTAAAGCTCCAATACTTTAGCCACCTGATGATGCAAAGACGTGACTCATTTGAAAACTCCCTGATGCTGGGAAAGATTGAAGGCAGGAGGAGAAGGGGCTGACAGAGGATGAGATGGTTGGATGGCATCACTGACTCGATGGACATGAGTTTGAGCAAGCTCTGGGAGCTGGTGATGGACAGGGAGGCCTGGCGTGCTGAGTCCATGGGGTCACAAAGAGTTGGACTACAACTGAGTGACTGAACTGAGGTGAAAGTACTAGACTTTTTCTTGGGATCTGAGGTTTCAAAAGGCAGAACTCCCTAGTAAAGGTGAGCCCAGTGGGGACCTTCACATGCTTTTCTAATGAAGAGGGTGGGAAGAAAACTATAGCCCAGGGTTCAGTTCAGTTCAGTCGCTCAGTCGTGTCCGACTCTTTGTGACCCCATGAATCGCAGCACACCAAGCCTCCCTATCCATCTCCAACTCCCGGAGTTCACTCAGACTCACGTCTATTGAGTCAGTGATGCCATCCAGCCATGTCATCCTCTGTTATCCCCTTCTACTCCTGCCCCCAATCCCTCCCAGCATCAAAGGCTTTTCCAATGAGTCAACTCTTCGCATGAGGTGGCCAAAGTACTGGAGTTTCAGCTTTAGCATCATTCCTTCCAAAGAAATCCCAGGGCTGATCTCCCTCTGAATGGACTGGTTGGATCTCCTTGCAGTCCAAGGGACTCTCAAGAGNTAGTTAAGTTTTTATCTCCATATAATAAGCAGCAGTCTTGCCTGGAGAATCCTATGGACAGAGGACCCTGGTGGGCTACAGTCCATGGGGTCGCAAAGAGTCAGACACGTCTGAGCGACTAACACACACACACAATAAGCATTCACTTGGCTAATAAACGACAGGTGAAGGTGCACAAAAAGATCTGTGCAGAGTGGGAGTTTAACCTTTCAGCAAAGAGTAACAGCAGCTTGAGTCCTATTTCTTCTATCTATTTACCATCAGTATGACCCTGGTTAGATCACTTAGTTTCCCATTTATAAAACTGGAAAAATGATAGCCACCTAACAAGTTAGTTGAAAATGAAATGGGATTTCACACATGAAAATGCTTGATGAACTAAATACTAAATAAAAGTAATGTCTGAAGAGATAAAGTAACTCAATCAAATATTAAACACTATGCTTTAATGCTCAACTAAGCGCTGATTTTTTTAAAAGGTGAGTTCAACTTTCTCTGAAAGAAAGCACTGCTAACTTGGTTTCAGTTAGGAAGTTTCATGCTGAAGGGTACCTACTATTGCTACAAAGTATCTCATCTAAATACCTGGCAAACCAGCCTCCCTCTTGGCCATCTCTCCTCATCCTGTAGCTTGAGTTTCTAAAAGACATTAATTTCAGACAGGTCCTTGTGTCTTTCATCACTAAATCTTCCCTGTCTTACTCCTGACAACTTTACAGTATGTTGTCCATTTTGACCGCCACATACCCAAGGAAGAAACATTTTACATAAAATTAGTATAAATTCTATATTTGCCCTTTCCATAGTAATTTAGTAATCCCCTATCCTGAGCAAGGAACTGTGCAACTATTTTGTATACATTATCACTGATCACTACACCTCTATAAAGTGCAATTATGCAGGGTTACCAACCTCTATAAAGTGCATTTCATACATAAAGAAAGTGAGGCTTAGAAGTATTAATATTAAATTGTGCAGGGTTACCAACTAAAATTCAGGTCTGACCATGAATGTCTCACTCCTTCCATCATACCACATTTTGTATTTAAAGGAATTTATCTAACCCCACATTCAAGGTCAGGGGTGGCAGCTGAGGGGAGCTACCCTACGTCCAAGGTAGGGAGCAGCGGCTGTGCTTTGCTGGAGCAGCCTTGAAGATACCCCACGTACCCAAGTAAGACAGTAGGTGCTGACAGAGGGATCAGATAGACTGAAANGGTCAGGGGTGGCAGCTGAGGGGAGCTACCCTACGTCCAAGGTAGGGAGCAGCGGCTGTGCTTTGCTGGAGCAGCCTTGAAGATACCCCACGTACCCAAGTAAGACAGTAGGTGCTGACAGAGGGATCAGATAGACTGAAACCACAATCACAGACAACTGGCCAATCTGATCACACAGACCACAGCCTTGTCTAACTCAGTGAAACTAAGCCATGCTGTGTAGGGCCACCCAAGACAGATGGGTCATGGTGGTGAGGTCTGACAAAATGTGGTCCACTGGAGAAGGGAATAGCAAACCACTTCAGTATTCTTGCCTTGAGAACCCCATGAAGAGTATGAAAAGGCAAAAAGATAGGACACTGAAAGATGTACTCCCCAGGTTGGTAGGTGCCCAATATGCTACTGGAGATCAGTGGAGAAATAACTCCAGAAAGAAGAGGATGAGATGGTTGGATGGCATCACCGACTCAATGGACATGGGTCTGGGTAGACTCCAGGAGTTGGTGATGGACAGGGAGGCCTGGAGTGCTGCGATTCATGGGGTTGCAAAGAGTTGGACACGACTGAGCGACTGAACTGAACTGAACTGAACTGATCAGTACTCATTTGCTCTTTATCCTTCTTGAGGATTCCATATAGTGTTTCAACCCCAGTTTAAATCACTGAGGAGATGCAATTTCAGTAATACAGATTCACTAATAGGAGTGAATCATGTTCTGTTTAAATTGCAAATTGTGATTCCTAGAACCTATCCAAATTGTCCCTCTCTTTGAAAATAATAAATTAAAACTATAATAGCAATATATTTAGATAGATGAGACAACATAAATCAACCACAAAACTGCACATCTTCCTAATAATGTAGCATTTTGTAAGATCAACATCTTAAGCAATGTTGGAGAATTACTCCATAAGAGACTGATAGTCTAATAGGCACGTGACCTCAAAAGATTAAGAGTAACCAACAGGAAAGTTATGAAAACCCTTGAGACTTTTTTGTAAAAGGACATTATGTATAATCCACTGTGAAAACTCAACCATAAAACATGTCATTTTGTGTTAACCAATTTCATAGTAAAAACTACACATCAGAAAGCCCCCAAACTTGATTTATCTCTGTTTATTCTAAGAACTTATGCAAAGCTGTGATTACAACCTAAATTTTAAATTTCATAACTGTTGGTTTCATGTTTCGAAATAAAGTCTTAAATAAATTTTTTGCCCTCTGTTATTTGCCAAGAAATTTGAGCTTACTTTAAGTGGTTGTTTCCCCTATATTAGGACTTCCCCGGTGGCTCAGACGGTAAAGCGTCTGTTTACAATGCGGGAGACCTGGGATCGATCCCTGGGTCAGGAAGATTCCCTGGAGAAGGAAACGGCAAACCACTCCAGTACTCTTGCCTAGAAAATCCCATGGATGGAGGAGGAGCTTGGTGCAGGCTACTGTCCATGGGATCACAAAGAGTCAGGCTGAGCGACTTCACTTCACTTCCCCTATATTAAGTATCCTCAAGGAGAAAATATTTCCATATACTGCAGGAAGGTAAAACTGCTATTACTGTTGCTGACTTCTAAGGAAAATCCAAACTTCTATGAGTTAAGAGAACTGTGAGGTTCCCTAACTAGCCAACCAATTTACTTAATTCATTAGTTCATGTTGTTCTCAACACTTCTTTAATCCCACATTCCATTTCTGGCTGGATTAGAGGAGAACCAAAAAATACAGCAGAAAATAGTTCTAACTTCTCACTTGCAATGTGCTGGCATCCACACATGACAAGAAAAAGGCACCAAACCTTAGAAATAGGAAACTGCTGCAGAAGTCCTATTTTCTACTAATAAGAAATAAGTGGGAAACATACTGTTCCATTACTCCAGAAATCTGAAAAGCTTAATCAACTGAAATAGGTGGAAAAGTCAGAGCAAATTACTAGTTTAAAAAGAGAATGAACTTCACTAGTAGGTAAACCTCTATAACCTTACATATCTATTGCATACTCATATAAGTGCTCAATGAATAAATGGCTAATAGTACATACAGTGTGTGTGTATGCGTGTGTTAGTTGCTTCAGTCGTGTCCCTATGGACTGTAGCCCTATGGACTGTAGCCCGCCAGGTTCTTCTGTCCGTGGGATTCTCCAGACAAGAATACTGGAGTGTAGTCCTCCTCCAGAGGATATTCTCAACCCAGAAATCAAACCCGCGTCTGCACCGGCAGCACATATGCAACGGTGTTTTAGTGCCTATCAATACCTTACATAATGCTTAAAATGTGACTGGATTAAAAATTTGAGGACAATGAAGCAGACTAAAGTAGACATATTGATATATTTATACATGATAGACACAGAAACACACATCCAGTAACATAAATAAGCACTATCCTTGATGATGACCCTATGCCACTAGCTATGCAGTGCTAAACAAATAATTCAATCTTTTTAGTTTTCCTGTTTTCCTTACCTGTAAAACATGACTATTTAGAATAGGACAAATGACTATTAAGATATCTTATCTATGGGTAAAATATAAAAATCCTAGATTCACAAAAGTTGCTTAAGTTACTTAACTGCTCCTTTAAGAAGGGGTAAGGTAGGGAGAATCCCTTTTATTTCTCCCATTTGAAAATGCATTTTTAAAAATTCCCAAGAATGAATGTATAGGCGTCCTAGGTGGCAGTGGTAAAGAATCCTGCCAATGCAGGAGATGCGGGTTTGATCTCTGAGTCAGGAAGATCCCCTGGAAAACGGCATGGCAACCCATTCCAGTATTCTTGCCTGGAGAATCCCATGGACAGAGGAAACTGATGGGCTACAGTCTATGGGGTTGCCAAGAGTCGGACACAGCTGAATGACTGAGCGCACGCACCCACGCGCGTGTGCGCGTACACACACACACACACACACACAGAGAATGGATATATACGGTTCAGGGACAGGCGTAAACCTGAGCGAATATCAAAGTTTTTATCCTCTCACTCTATTGCAAAGCTATGCACAGTCAGTGAGAAGACCCAATGATGAGGCCACCACTATTTCCTCTGCTTTCAAGGAATTTACAGACTAGAAAAAAAAAAAGGCAATATTTTATACATATACCTGTATGTGTACGNCACACACACACACACACACACACACACACACACACACACACACACACACACACACACACACACACACACACACACAGAATGGATATATACGGTTCAGGGACAGGCGTAAACCTGAGCGAATATCAAAGTTTTCATCCTCTCACTCTATTGCAAAGCTATGCACAGTCAGTGAGAAGACCCAATGATGAGGCCACCACTATTTCTTCTGCTTTCAAGGAATTTACAGACTAGAAAAAAAAAAAAGCCAATATTTTATACATATACCTGTATGTGTACGTGTGTGTGTGCTATGCTAAGCTGCTTCATTTATGTCCAACTCTGTTGAAACCCTAAGGACTATAGCCTGCCAAGCTCCTTTGCCCATGGGATTCTCCAGGCGAGGATACCAGAGTGGATTGCCATTCCCTTCTCCGGGGGATATTCCCAACCCAGGGATCGAACCGGCATCTCTTACGTCTAACCTGCATTGGCAGGCAGGTTCTTTACCACTATAGATGTAAAACTGTAATAGAAGGCGCAGAATGAAACCCAAGAGATTGGAGTTCTGAGGAACACTGGATTATCTCCACTTGAGAGGTGAATACTTCAGGAAGGACTGGGCCTAAAACTTGGGTTGGATTTTAGAGAAAAACATAAGCAAATGCAAAGAACAAGCATGTTGAGGAAATTAAGTCCTTCAATGTGGCTGGAGGCAGAATAATGGGAAATGGGATTACAGACGATAGGACTAGACTATGAATGCCTTTTAAAAGTCTAGGACAAAAGTATGAACTTAATTTGAAAAGTATAAGAAAATCCCTTAAGTGCTACAATCAAAGCCATACTTTAGGAAGTGTTTGGCTTCATACATAGGATTTAGTAGAAAAGCCAGTTAGACGTTCTGGTGAGGAATGAGGAGAAGCCAAATTTGGGTTAACATAAGAAACAGAGAAGATACTTCCATTGNAGGAAGTGTTTGGCTTCATACATAGGATTTAGTAGAAAAGCCAGTTAGACGTTCTGGTGAGGAATGAGGAGAAGCCAAATTTGGGTTACCATAGAAAACAGAGAAGATACTTCCATTGCTCCCACTACTTACCCACTTAAGATTTTAAACCATATAAAGGAGGAAAAAATTGCAAATTTACTTTTTCAACTTAAACTGGTTCTCATCAAGTAATTTACTCAAAACAGACAAAAACAGCTATCTTAGAAAAGAGTTAAAGCCATCAAACAAGCATATGGAGTATTTAATTTTGGCCAGGGTTTCAGCACAGGTACTTCTACACATTGCTCAAAATCATTTGCATCTTTCTGGAGGGTAGTTTTGCAACATGAATCAAAAGTCTAAATACTATAATCCAGCAATTTGGAAATAATTATAAATAAGAACAGTAATTTACCTCCAATACTTTGGCCACCTGATGTGAAGAACTGACTCATTTGAAAAGACCATGATGCTGGGAAAGACTGAAGGCTGGAGGAGAAGATGACCACAGAGGATGAGATGGCTGGATGAGATCACCGACTCAATGAACATGAGCTTGAGTAAGCTCCGGAGTTGGTGATGGACAGGGAAGCCTGGCATGCTGCAGTCCATGGGGTAGCAAAGAGTCAGACACGACTGAGCGATTGAACTGAACTGATACTTGTTCTAGCACTGCTCATACTTGCAAAAACTTTAGGAATAACTTGAATATTTAACTATATGGGATTAACAGGGCATACTTAGAAGACTACATCCATTAAAACAATGTAGAATGTTTTTAAATGAAAGGTATTTCCCCATTCAGTGGGAGAAAAATGATTACAGAACAAATTGTACCATACATAACCCCCAAACACATATACCCACTGTTAAAAATACACACCAAAACCACTGTGTGAAGTGATAGCTTCCTTCTTCCATAGACTTTCTAAATTTTCTACAACACACACACACACACACACACACATACACACACACGCAGTATAACAATACTAAAGCAGTAAAGAAAAACTAGAAAAAATCGCTAATGAATGACTCAACATTGGGTTTCAACTAAGTTTAGAACTGAAAAGCAGGGAGGCTTCCTCTAATCAATAGGTCTCTCAATTGATTAACATCCAAGTTCCCTTCTCAGGATTTTTTGGGGGGATGGGTTTAAGTAAGGGGTTTAGTAAGGCATGTTTCAAGTAGCAAGATTTCTTCTTCTCTCTACCTGAATGTCAGTATAAGCATACGCCTGTATCCACATACTCAGTAACCTTACGCTTTGAAAGAAACTGAAGGTGACTTAGCAACAGTAAAGAAAGCCCTAAACTCCAGAAATGGTCCTAAGTCATTCTGTCTTGCCTTACAATCAAACTAGGTTTAAATGCTAGAAAACTTCTGTCCCCATTCTACACAAACTTCTCTCAAGGTTCACTTACAGTATGTTAACTGCCAAATCCCAAAAGCACTGGTAATAATAGGTAGTGTTGCACATTTCTAAAATTCAATAGGGTCCACAGTCATTCCTCCATCTTCACATTAAATGACATCTCTGTAGTGTTTTAACCACCCATTCTATTTTCTCTTGAAAAATCTCTCCCTCCTTAAGATCAGGGAACCGCACGATCCTGCTTGGACTCTAACTNAGGTTCACTTACAGTATGTTAACTGCCAAATCCCAAAAGCACTGGTAATAATAGGTAGTGTTGCACATTTCTAAAATTCAGTAGGGTCCACAGTCATTCCTCCATCTTCACGTTAAATGACTTCTCTGTAGTGTTTTAACCACCCATTCTATTTTCTCTTGAAAAATCTCTCCCTCCTTAAGATCAGGGAACTGCACGATCCTGCTTAGACTCTAATTTCCTTATCTTCCTGGTCTGCACGCCCCCCACTATTTCAATAGGTTTTAGGATTTCCTTACTTCACCTTCTGTTCTTTTTAGGCTAATATCCTCACAGTATTCATCTGTCTCACTTTGCATTCAGTTCTCAATTAGTCGTCATCATTAAGCCTGTCATTTCACTAAGCTTCAGTAAATTTCCAAAATGGAACTTGGCATCACTTCTACCTACTTTAGCTCTATTTCTACTGACACTAAAGCACGAGCACTGCCAAAGTTTCACTCTGAAATTTCACGTTGTCCTCCGAGTCCCTCCCTCACCCTAGCCCCACAAATCTATGCCAAATGTCAAGTACTCCTCTCTAAGTTTCTCAAACCTGTCACCCCCTTTTCATTCTTATTTCAGGCCAAATCTAGGCACTATTTGCTTTAAATGTGGGCACAAATACAGTCATCCCCTTCTGCCTCTAAGTTCTTCTCCAATTTATCTTATATAGCACCCCAAAACAGTCTTTAAAACTTCCAAAGGCTCTTCACCCCTTTTATGATAAAATCCAAAGATTGCAGTGTCTTCTGCAATCTGACCCAGAGTATGTTTTCAGAAAACCAGAGAACATCAACACTGGTACACCAGAAATCATGCAAAAGAGGAAAATGAAGACAAAAATAAGGTTAAGTTTCTTACTCTGGCCAAAATCACACACAAAGAAAAACCACAGAAAGAGAAACCTGAAATCATAGATTGGGGTTTCCTAAACGTGTCTGATTATAACATAAATGGTGTTATAACCCTAGTGTCAAGATGCTTAATATATTGCCACACACTTCCCCTGTAAGTTCTGATTTGGTAGACCTGAATAGGATCACAGGAATCCATACAAAAAAGAAGGTAATTCTTCTCTTCAAGGAACTTTGAGGAAACCTGACCTAGATCTTACAAATCTTCTACATTCTTTAATCATACCAATCTTATCTTGCAGCTACTATCCTATAAACATTCTGTTCTACCCAGAAAGCTCTATTAAACCTTGTTTAGTGGTTAAATCATTCTCCCACCCCACCCAAATCTCCAAACCTACCTATTCCTTCTATTTTGGGCTCTTTAAAATCTTTTGACTGTCTTAATCAATGCTTTTCAAATCAACCTCAATGGTCAAGTACTTCACAGATTTCATTTGTTACAAGTATTATACTAAGAACAACAGAAAACCCAATATGAAAAATATATAAAAGGATATAAATTATTAATGTGGGGCTTAGCCTGAAAGATAAAATGTCTTCAACACTAATCAGCAAAAACAAAACCAAATTTTAAACACTGAAATCAGAATATCTCATTTCTTTATACTCTTACATATTACCATCATTAGATGTGACAACTGGGTGAACAGGGGTGGTAAGGGAGTAGAAAAATATCTGTATGGGCTTAAGACTGGTTTTTGTTTAGTATACCTAGAGAGCTTAGATTAGATTCTTTCCTCTATTGTCACACTTTTCATAAAATGAAGAAAGACACTCCATGGCAGTTTCAGCTTCTCATTGATTTCCACTTAAGTCATAACCTCTAATCTGCAACATTAAAATTATCTGCTGATAAACACTAAAATATAACTCAACAAATGAATACGAACAATAAAGTTAGTCTTCCCACACAAAAAAGTCAAAGACAGGCACTAAAAAATGTATCAGGCCATTCCACTTACATACAAAATGAGGCTCTCCAGAGATATTTCAGAATAAATTTGATTTTATATATAGTGCCTGAAAATAATGAAAATAAATCTCTGGTATAACATGGATTATACTTGATCTTAATTTCTCCAGTATCAAAGTATTCCTAAATTAGTTCAGCAAATAAAGAACTTGAGACATTGTTAAATAGTCTAACATTCAAATTATTAATACAGAGACTTAATGGTTGCTGAGTAGGCTGTGATGTGACTTTTCACCTATATTTCAAGTCTATATTTATTGTATTGTTACCCCTACTGATGTTTTTACTTAACAAAACCTAATAAAGCAATTTACTTTCACTTTCTAATGCTAATGGTCAGAAGGATGAATAAAAATCTTCTCTTCATTAAATTCATATGTAAGGAAACTATAAAGGTAAAAAAAAAATCAAGCTATATTGTTTTTCGTTCTTTAAGTGTTAACTATAAACTCTTTCCAATGTCTCAATATGACCTCAATCTTAAGCTCACCTTTTCCCCACAATACTTTACTGACCAAATTTTTAAAGATATTGTAATTAGCTCCACATACTGCTTTTAGAAACATTTACCACCAATCCTGCTAACAATTCTGCTACAGAAATACTTTTTTAAATTATAAAACTTAAATGTGGCCAAAAAATTGCTTGTATGGAATGTCTAATCAGACTACTTAAAAACAGCTCTAACAATTTTTAAATAATTTATTATAAGGTCAGATATACAGTTTACCACCTTCCTTTTTCCTTAAANCTACAGAAATACTTTTTTAAATTATAAAACTTAAATGTGGCCAAAAAATTGCTTGTATGGAATGTCTAATCAGACTACTTAAAAACAGCTCTAACAATTTTTAAATAATTTATTATAAGGTCAGATATACAGTTTACCACCTTCCTTTTTCCTTAAAATGGCACATTTAACCATCTACATAATAAAATATTTTTAAAATATTCATTACACTCATGAGCTTAAATTCTTACACAACCCAGATCCACTGAGACTTGAAAGGATCTGGGCTTTCAAGGGGGAGGAAAGGGGATCAAGATCACTGATTGGTTATTACAAGGACAAAGGTTACTGATTTAAATATAGACACACAGTTAAAACTACTGTGTATATATTTTAAATGTTTTAAGACATACAAAATTATAATCTAATTAAAAGGTAATTGGTAATAACTTTAAAGGTTCAATAATATTTCCAAAGAAGAAAACAGGCTTAGTGCAAACACAGAATCTTGCTACCTACAAATCTTTGGATACAATTTCAACTACACCAAGTCAGCTTTAAAAAAAAAAATACTGAGTCACAGAAAATATGTCATTATGGAATACAAACATGCCTATGTAGATTTATCACACCCAAGTGACCAAATGAAATTCTGTTAAAAGGACATTGTTTAAAATATGAAAGATTTAAGAACAGAACCTAATCAACGATAGGACTGCAAAGACGAAATAGAATGCCAGTGAAACAGAACAGCATGACATTTTCTCATACACAGCCAAATGCAAAAACATTTGAAATAGTTGATTTAATCCTTTACTCTTAAACCCTTATCCAACTTCATTTTCAATCCAAAATAGATCTAAATTGCAAAGGTTATTCATAGAAATACATTACTGGTCACATAAAAAAACGAACAGAAGATTAAAAAGCAGATATACCCTTGTCCTTCCAATTTTTCTTCTGACCGTCCATCTCTTGTCACGATCTGCCCTACAGATGCAATTATCAATTATGCATACCAGCAGAAAAGCTGCAACTGCAAANTACAAAACTGAAATAGTCACAGATATAGAAAATAAACTTGTGGTTATGTCGGGGGGGTGCAGTTAGGAAAGGGGAAGGAAAAATTGGAAGATTGAGATTAACATTTACACACTACTATGTGTAAAATAGGTAACTAATAAGGACCTAATGTATAGCACAGGGAACTCTACTCAATATGCTATAATGGCCTATATGGGAAAAGAACCTAAAAGAGAGTAGATATATGATATATAGAACAGATTCACTTTACTGTACAAGCTGAAACTAATACAATAGTGTTTATCAACTATATCCCAATAAATATAAAAAACAAAGCAAAAAAATATATTTTGATAAAATACCTTTTTATCAAGGGAAAAGAAGACTAGCATTCATTTTTCTCCTAATTAATTTTATCTAAAAATATCAACAAAGCATTAAAGTCTACATCACATTTTGCTCATCTCCTTTGCTGATTAAAATCAGTCTTTCTTCCCCCCAATTAAAATTGAATCCTGCCTATAAATGTCATTTTAAGAAAACAAGAACAAGTTGGAGATAATAAATTATCTGAGCAAGTTTAATTTTTATTTAACACTGATTAATGTTTTCACATTTAAAACAATATTCAGTATTAAGATGCAGAAATTAAAAGAAAAAAACACCTAGATCACAAACAAGGATGCAGAAAATCATTAGCCTTCTGAGAACAGAGATGACCATTACAACTCCCTTCCTTCTGACAAATCCTCAATCCTTACCTTAACTAAGCCTCTCCAGAATTTGTTAATGTTGATCAATTCTTCCACCTGTAACCCTTCCCCCGTAGTTGATGTCTGTGGCTTTACCTACTGCCTGGAGTCCACAGTAAATACATGCATACAGTTAAGGTCTCTCTCAAGAGCTTCCTATGTATAATCTCTCTCATTCTTGGATGTCACATAGGTACCTTAATTACAACATTCTCAGAACTGAATTTTTATTGGTCATCTGGTGACATGGATGAACTCAGAGTCTGACACACAGAGTGAAGTATGTCAGAAAGAGAAAAACATATATATGGTATCTAGAAAAATGGTACTGATGAACCTATTTGCAGGGCAGGAATAGAGGTGCAGTCAGGGAACAGACTTGCGGACACAGATGGGAAGGAGAGGGTGGGACACACTGAGAGTGGCACCGCCACAGAAACACGACCATGCGTAACAGGTAACTAACGGGAAGCTACTGTGTAACATGAGGAGCTAAGCTCCATGCTCCAACGACCTAGAGGGGTGGGACAGGGCTGGGTGGCAGGGAGGTTCAAGAGGAAGGGAAGATACTACACATACAGCTGATGCACAGCACAAACTAACACAATACTGTAAAGCAATTACACTCCAACTAAAAACCATTTTAAAAAAGCATCCGCCTTGCACATGGATAATCTACAGATAATATATACCACTATGTCTAATAAACACTGAGCATTCTTATAAAAAAAACAACTGAGTATTTTCTCCCATTAAACCCACTTTATTTTCTCATGTTTCCAACTCAGTTTCTCATACTGCCATCCATGTATCTGAACATAAAAGGAACCCGGGTTCCCCAGAGTAAGCTTTAACTCCTCCCCTTATCTTCATGTCTGATTCCAATCAAACACTATGACTTACGTCTCTGTGCCCATCCCATTGCCTTAATGCTCATGATCTCCCCTTTCTTTGATTATAGCAACAAACTGTAAACTGGTCTCTGCCACCAGTACTACCTATCTCCAATGCCTAAGTATGCTCAGTAAATTCATAGTAATCACTACATATTTTTATAGAAAACACATCTAAATTAGGATGCTAAATAAAAACAAATGCACAAGTTACTTTACACAAGTCAGGTAGGTGGGAAATGTGGAGTCACAAGAAAAAAATGAGAATCAGTACTTTCCAGGAGAATTAATAGCATACCTCAATGTACACTTCAACAAAATGTCTAATACTGAACATGCTTAACTTTATACCTATTACTGGAATTACTGCATTATACTGAAATAGTAGAGACAAGTAACAGAAATGTGCTCTCCTTAAGATTTTAAAATGAAGATATTTCTGGGAAAACAAAAGTAAATATATCTGAAAATACTTCGTTTTTAATACCTCTTGCTCTTGATGCTATTAGGAAACACTAAAGCAAAAGAGAAGAAAGAAATAGATGTTGAACTCAATCCTAATAAAATTTTGTTCCAGTTCTGTGGTGCAATATAAAAAATTACCAACAAATAATTACTGGCAAGTTAAGAGCAAAAGTGAGTGATGAGTGCAGGGTGGAGAGGGGGATACTAAAACCTTTAACTAAGCCAGTAAAAAGAATTCTTACCGATGTGATATATTTAGACCCTATAAACATAACACGCTACACAAAAGGTAGAATGTTCCCTAAGTCACAAGGTGGCAAGAAAGCACACAATAATGTATGGATTGATTACCTGAAGTTTTACTCAGCTCTGCTGAAAATATAGCAGATGGTGATCTTTGCTGTTTTTCTGTATCAGAAGGAAGTTTTTTCTCAGCTTCTTCCACAAGAACTTTGGGTTTTTCTATGCTGCCTATCTCTGCTTGAGCAGCCAAAGCTGAAACATCTGGAGGCAGCACGGGAACCTTTGAATCGTCACCCCTGTCTTTGGAGAACTCATCTGGGACGTGAATGGCTTCCTCTTTAGGCTGTATACTCTTGAAAGAAAGATCATGGGGCAATCCTGCACAAGCCAATGACCCAGCTCCATCCTGGATGTCGGCAATTCCACTTTTGTGGGATACTTCTAGGTCAGTGTATTCCCTGGCTAATGTAGGAGAAGAATCTGCTTTAGAACTGACAAAGGTAGGGAACTCATCTATAATCTCAATTGGAGATGAATCTGAAAATGTTTCACTTTCTCTTAGGTTTGCTTCCTGAGCAATGAATAAGCCATCACTTGAATAAACTGCAGTATTGAGCTCCTCCATCTGCAAAGGGATTTTCTCCTTTTGGGTCAATGCTGAAACTTCATCAGGTGCTAAGGTATCTTTTGTGATGCCTAAACTGGGCTGAAAAGACTCCAAATATGGTTTTCCTCCCTCAGGTGGTGGTGAAGCACTGAGTTTTCCCTTATTTTCATGTCCTGTCATTGACTCAGATGAAATTTCAATGAGATTTTCTTTCACAAGTATTACAGCTTCATCTTGTTTTTGTGGAACTTCAGGTATTGAATCATCACTAAATAAGTCAACTGGTTCAGAATCAGGGGAGGAATCTTCAACTAGCTCAGAATGCTCGGGCACTGGCTGTGCAACTTCTGCTATTTCTGAATAACTAGAGAAATCTGGAGTTGGTTCAGTAGAGATCTTTGTTTCTTTAATTAAATCACATGCAATAGATATATAAGGAGCTTCTGTTTCCTGAACAGCTACACTAATACTTTCAGGCTCTGTGATTTCTTCATTCATTCCGGATTCTTTTTTTAGTGACACATTCATGGCCTCCTCATATGGTGGGGGATTTTCAGGCTCAAACTTCATGCTTTCATAATTAACTGAAGGGGGAGTTTCTAATGGTGATGAACTGAGCTGCACTGCAGAAGCACCAGCACTAGGAACTACAGAATTTAATGGTGCTTCCATGACGATGTCAGGCAAAACCGGTGAAGGAGTGGCTTCAGATTCTTCAAAAGATGGGCAAAGCTGTGTTACGGGGTAAAGTGACTCCTGCACAGCTTCTGAAGTTTGAACCAGGTCCATTTTTGTTTCAAAGGCAATTTTTGTACCAGTAGCTTCATTCAATTCACTTTCACATGCTTCCTGAACCAAATCTGGGGTTAGACCTTCAGGCATGTTTGCCACTACTTCCTGGGTCACCTTTGACACATGTTCTGTTTTAACGTAATCTGTCTTAGACTCCTGTGCTGCCACAAGAAAAGGGTTTGGTGCTTTGGCGCTTGCATTCTTCTCTGTTACAATTTGTGCCTTTTTTTCTTCTATCTTTTTTTCATCTGTTTTATTTTCCGAAGTATGATCTTCCAACAAGGGGAAAATGTTTGTTGAAACATTATCAGTTGTTGGGTTAAAGGGAGCACACGTGATGTATGCTCCTGAACCACCTCTTATAGCCTCTGGTGTACTGGGAAATGAAGTGTCATCATTACTGCTTTCACTATCTTTTTCACGATTTGTTTGTTCAAGGCTATCTGAAAAACGTTTCTTATCCACTTTACCTTCCAATTTGCTCTCTACATTACCTCCAGCAGCCAAAACATCACTATCTTGCTTGTAAGCATCTTTCACTTCCCATACTCGCTCAAATGGTTTGAAGTCTGCATATTCCTCCCTCATAGAAGCTTCTGCTGCAACTCCCTTTTCATTAAAACTGTCCTTTGTTTTTTCTGGAGATAGAACTCTATCTTCTTCTTTAACAGATTTCGTAAGGACTGTAGATAACTCCTGCTGAGTAGGAAGGATGTTACGACTAACTAAGTCCTCTTCTTCATCTTTACTCCTCACAACTCTTTCGTCCCTAGGACTCGCTACCATTATGGCAGGTTCTGCTTTTGGAGAGCCACTGAATGATGATTCCATTTCTGAGTATTCCAATTCTGAAAACTCGGTTAAATTTCTCTCTACAAATGGGTTTTTTGCCTTCTCTGAGAATGCTTTAGAAGTTTCATTTGAAATTTCTCGAAGTGTTCCTTCAGTGGGTAGTACTGCTGGTAAATCACCAAGGTATTCACGTTCTTTAAAAGAAGCAGCTGAGAGAGGAGATAAAGAAGGAAGAGAAGCAGCAGTTTCAAGCAGGACAGATGGAAAATCCTCTTGACCAGCAGAAACAGTGTTACCTGGCTGCTCCTTCAAATCCATAATTTTTTCTGTGACCGTGGACAGAAAGGAAAGTTAGAGAATGCCAGTGCTCTGATGCTAATGCTCAGAGTTAATGCAAGTTTTATTACAGATTCAAAAAATAGTGTTAGTAAAGACTTACTGTTAACTAAAATGCTAATAACATTTAGTTTATAAATAATAATCAAGTAGACTGAATCATTATTGAAGAAATTAAAGCTATGGTCAAAAAACATGTGCACAGCTATAGAGGCAATTATATGCCATGCAAAGACATCAAGTCTTTGAGAAATACTTCAAGTAAAATTAACTGAGAAAAACTACTATTAACTAGTCTTAGAGGAAGAAATGAGAATTTGAGAAGAGAGTTTGACCAACAGTACAGGAAAGAAGGGGCACTGGATAATTAAATGCCATAGACTGGCATTCTTTTCTGTGAAAGCCTTTCAGTTATAAGAAAATAAACTATATTTGGAGGAAATGATTAGTCAATAAGTAAACATAATCAAGGGTCCAAGAATTCCTTACACATTTCCAATTATTAATCAGGTTTCTGCCCATTTCTCTCTTGGATACAGCATATAAAATGCAAATTTCAACTTGGTCAGCAGACAAACATTCTTGGAATCATGCTAATTTTTAGTAAATTCAAACTACTAAGCATAGTTAACAAAACTAAAAAGTTAAAGTTAGAATACACAGAAGATAAAAGGCTAGCAGGAAGAACTTGCCTGCAGAGGAGTGTATCACAGGCTCAGATGCAGCAGGAAGAGCAAAAAGTGTCTCATCTGAAAAACAAATAGAATATATCCTCAGCAGAAATAAAGACAGAGCTGGAAGGAGACTAAAGAGGAGCAAGCAAGGGGTTCAGTTTGTAATGAGTTAACACAAAACTTAATCTACAGAGAAAAGTCAAGATGGAAAGGAAAAAGTAGCACCATTAGTAGTTCCATTAATCCAGATTAAATTATAATTTACAAAATTGATTAAATGGTATCCATAGAACCTACCATTTCTCAAAAGGCAGTAACATATTAACTTCATGAACCATCATGGCTTTAATACACTAATCTTTTCTTTTTTATTGGTCTATGTTCAATTTTGGAGAAGATAATGGCACCCCACTCTAGTACTCTTGCCTGGAAAACCCCATGGATGGAGGAGCCTGGTAGTCTGCAGTCCATGGGGTCACTAAGAGTCAGACACGACTGAGCAACTTCACTTTCACTTTTCACTTTCATGCATTGGAGAAGGAAATGGCAACCCACTCCAATGTTCTTGCCTGGAGAATCCCAGGGACGAGGGAGCCTGGTGGGCTGCTGTCTATGGGGTCGCACAGAGTTGGACACGACTGAAGTGACTTAGCAGCAGCAGCATGTTCAATTTAGAAGAACACTTTCAGAAAATCACGCATATTCTCTATTTGTTATTCTAAGTGCTTTACATGATGCAAGAACTCATTTTACTCCTTATAATTCTACTATTACAGTGTTGTTAATATCCCATTTAACAGATTAAAAAACTGAGAGACAGACAAATTAAGAAACTCACTCAGTACATAGGTAACAAAGACTCCAGCAATACATCAGTAGCAAGACTCTAGAGCTCCCTTTCTTAACCAACATATGCCGTATGTTATAAACTGTGTTTCCCCCCAAATTCATTATGCTGAAGCCCTAAGGTCCAGTAAGTCATGTTTGAAAATGGGGCCTTCAGAGTTAAAGAGGAATACATGAGGTCATGAGGGTCGGACCATGGTCACATGAAGAGGTCATGTGAGCACACAGTGAGAAGGCAGCAACCTATACGGCAAGAAAACAGGCCTTTAATGAAACCTAACCTACCCACGCTTTGGTCTTAAGACTTCCCAGTCTTTAGAACTGTAAGAATTAAAGTTCCCTTGTTTAAGTTACCTAGTCTATGGTGTTTTGTTATGGCAGCCCATAGACTAATACACTACATATTGGTATATTAACCTTGTACAGTGTCATTTTATACCTGCTGGTGGGCAATCTTATGCAAAAGATCTTTGGTTTACACTAGAGAAAGGCCCCTAACAAAAGACAATTTGAAATAGTTTGAGAGATGATAGGAAGTATTTCTTTCGCGTAGAGGACATAATAAATTTGGACACTTCTACTGGGAAGGACAAGCTAGACAAGCCTGATCAACAGGAAAAAAGAGAAATTAGAGATGTGGCTATCATGAACAAAGACTTTTCTTCCAAGGGTATTCCTTTCAAAGAATTCAAAATGTCACATAAAATTTAAAAACAAATTCATCCTAGGTATGATACCTAAAGGATTCTTAGGGCTTCCCTAGTGATTCAGCGGTAAAGAATCCGGCTGCCAACGCAGGGGACACAGACAGGTTCAATCCCAGATCTGAGACGATCCCACATGCCGCAGAGCAACTAAGCCTCTGTGCCACAACTACTGATCCTGCGCTTTAGAGCCTGAGAGCTGCAACTACTGAACCTGCATGCTGCAACTAGTGAAGCCCACATGCCCATGAACCCGTACAGAAGCCAGTAGAGAAACCGGTGCACCGCAACTAAGAGGGTAGCCCCCACTCACCAAAGCGAAAGAAAACCTCACACAGCAACAACGACCCAGCACAGCCAAAATAAATAAATAAACAATTTTAAAAAGAAATAAACGCTTCTTAGATTGGTGGTGAGGTGAAATCCATGACAAGCATTTAAAAGTCTCCTATAACCCAGAACCACAGGCTGGAGAGACCACTCACCCACACCACTGAGACACTTTGCCTTATGAGATTTTATAAAATGTACACATATGCATGGGCTTCCCCGGTGGCTCAGCGGTAAAGAATCTGCTTGCAATGCAGGAGGCGGATTGGGAGGATCCCCTGGAGGAGGGCACAGCAACCCACTCCAGTATTCTTGCCTGGAGAATCCCATGGACAGAGGAGCCTGGTGGGCTACAGTCCCTAAGGTCATAGTCAGACATGACTGAAACGACCTAGCACACACACACGCACACATATGCATACACATTTTATTTTTTCTAATAATTAGCATTTATTTCATGCTCACTGCCAGGCCAAGGACTTTTCTTACTTAATCTACACATCAACCCAATGAGAAATATGAGAATTTTTACAGATGACAGGCTAGTAGCTTGCTCTAAATTACACCACAGCCTAGATTTTAAATCCATGCTCCTGCTTCAGTGTACATACTTTTAAAAGATGACTTCTGTAATCTTGGTTAAATTAATTTCTCATTTGTAAAATAACAATCTGAAAATTCCTTTCAGCTAAGATAATGAATTAAAATGTTGTACAAAACTGAGATTTGGGGGTCAAAGGAAAAAACCAAATAATTACACAGCTGCTCCATCTAAATAAAAGATAGCAAATTCCTAACAAAATGGTTGTTTTTTTCTTCTAGACGATATAGTTAAAAACCAATTAATTCAGAGACAGTCTATTTGGAAAGTGAATTAGAAACCTGTTACATTAAAATTATAGGGAAAGCAAAATATATCTAAAATTGTGCCCAAAATTTAAAGTTTTTTTTTTTTCTCCAAAATATATCCTTACTGCTATCCAGAATCACTCTTACAGTAAAAATTATATTTCTAGCACTTGGCAAGTAAGAAAGTTTACAAATTGGTAGTTGAAATATTCACTAAAAAAAATTTTTTTAATCCCCATTTGTAAAATGAGATTCAATCCAAAATTAGTCACAAAGCAAGTATTCCATTTCTAAAAGTGCTAACATTTGGCCCTGAAGAAGAGAGCTGCTCAGACTTTCACTAAGGCCCACTATGAATCATAGGGTCAAACTGCCTGGGTCCAAATCCCAGATTCGTCACTTATAAATATACAACCCTGAGAAAGTTATTACTGAGCCTTTCTGGGCTTCATTTCCTCATATGTAATAAGAAAAGTAATAGTAACTACCTCAAAAAGTTGTGAGAGAAGGAAGGGGAAAAAAGAAACAATTTGCTCTAAGTCATACTGCTAGGATGCCAGAGAGCCGGGATCTGAAAAAGGTCTCTCAATTTCAAGTGCTTTATCTTCTGAGGGATGTATTTATGCACAAATGCAATTGTTGTAAATTACATATTCCTAGTTGATCAGCTCCAACTGAGCTCCTGAAACAAGAAAAATTGTCTCCCAGCAAATACCTAATTATCCAAAATATTTGACTATTTGCTTCTACTTCACAATGTAACATCTACACTACATAAAATAATCTATAGATTCAATGTAATCTCTATCAAACTACCAATAGCATTTTTCACAGAAGAATAAAAACATTTCACAGTTTGCATGGAAACACCAAAGACTCCAAAAAGCCAAAGCAATCTTGAGAAAGGAAAACATAGCTGGAGAAATAAACCTTCCTGACTTCAAACTATACTAAAAGCTACAATCATCAAGACTGTATGATGTTGACACAAAAACAGAAATATAGCCCAATGGAACAAGATAGAAAGCCCAGAGATAAACCCACATACCTATGGGCACCTTATCTTTGACAAAAGAGGCATGAATATAAAATGGAGAAAAGATAGCTTCTTTAATAAGTGATGCTGGGAAAACTGTACAACGACCTGTAAAAGAATAAAACTAGAATACTTCCTAACACCATACACACACACAAAAAAAACACTCAAAATGGAGTGTTTAAATGTTAGGCCAGAAACTATAAAGCTCTTAAGAGGAAAACATAGACAATACACTCCCTGACATACAAAAATAAACAAGTTGGGACCTAATTAAACTTAAATGCTTCTGCACAGCAAAGGAAACAATAAACAAGATTAAAAGACAACTCTCAAGAAGGAAGAAAATAAGTGCAAATGAAGCAACTGACAAAGGATTAATCTCCAAAATATAAAAGCACAAATCCAAAATTTAAAAAGCACAATATAAAAGCTCAATATCAGAAAGCCAAAAACAGCCCAATCAAAAATTGGGCGTATCTAAACAGACATTTCTCTACCGAAGATATACAGATGGCCAATAAACACATGAAAAGATGCTCAACATCACTCATTATTGGAAAAATGCACATCAAAACTATAACTAGGTATCACCTCACACCACTCAGAATGCCCATCGTCAAAAAAAAAATTCTACAAACAACAAATGCTGGAGGGCATGTGGAGAAAAGAGAACCCTCCTGCACTGCTGGTGGGAATGTAAAATGATACAGCCATTATGGCAAACAGTAGGGACATTCCTTAAAAAAACTAGGAATAAATCTATCATATGACACAACAATCCCACTCTTGAGCATATACTCTGAGAAAACCACAATTCTAAAAGACACATGTGCCCTAATGTTCACTGTAGCACAATCTGCAATAGCCAGGACATGGAAGCAACCTAGATGTCCATCAACAGAAAAATGGATAAAGCAGATGCAGTATATGTATACAATGGAATATTACTCAGCCATTAAAAAGAACGAATTTGAGTTACTTTTAGTGAGCTGGATGAAGCTACAGCCTATTATATAGAGGGAAGTAAGTCAGAAAGAAAATAACAAATATCATATATTAACACATATATATGGAAACTAGAAAAATGGTATTCATGAACCTACCTGCAGGGAAGAAATGGAGACACAGATGCAGAAAACGGACTTGTGGACAGAGAGGTGGAAGCAGAGGGTGGGACGAATGGAGAAAGTAGCATCAACACATACACGTTGTAAGTGTAAAACTACTGATGGGTGGGAAGTTGCTGTGCAACACAGGGAACCCAGTTTGGTGCTCTGTGATTAACTAGAGAGGGGGGATGAGGGGACGGGAGGTTCAACAGGGAGGAGATATACATATAATTGTAGATGATTTGAATTGTTGTATGGCAGAAACCAACATAATACTGCAAAACAATTTTCCTCCAGTTAAAAAATAAAATTAAAAAGGAGTCAAAAATAAAAGAATGACAGATTTTCTAAAAATGAGAAAAACCAAAGAAACCAAAGCCTTAGTTATCAATCTCATTTGTACTATTTGAACAGACAGCCAGAGAAATAATAAATATTGGGGACTTAATTATATCCAAACTAAGTAAAAACACAGTGGCATATTGAAAAAATAAAAACAAGTTTTCACGAAATAGGCAAAAGGAATTTAGAACTCATTAAGTCTCTCCCCTACAGCCATCAAAAAGGACAATTCGGTTTATTTTCTTGCTCAAAAGACATTTACGAGCTCCTGGTTGGTTATACACTGAATTATACCAAAAACTGTTAGACATATTAAGGCCTGCGCTGAAAAAGTGAAAGTGTTAGTCACTCCGCTGTGTTTGACTCTTTGCAACCCACAGACTGTAGACCGGCTAGGCTCCTCTGACAATGGAATTCTCCAGACAAGAACACTGGAGTGAGGCACCATTCCCTCTTTCCAAAGGATCTTCCTTAACCTGGGTCTCCTGCATTGTAGGCAGATTCTTCACCATGTGAGCCACCAGGGAACCTCCAATTTAACTGTCCAAACTTATCTCAACATATTATCTACGTCAATCAAACTTCNTCTTTCCAAAGGATCTTCCTTAACCTGGGTCTCCTGCATTGTAGGCAGATTCTTCACCATGTGAGCCACCAGGGAACCTCCAATTTAACTGTCCAAACTTATCTCAACATATTATCTACGTCAATCAAACTTCTTCCTTTTCAAACCCATGCTTCCCTCTCTTGCATATCTGAATATTAACATCCAGTAATGCTCAAATTCACCATATTCAGCCGCAATAACTTTCTAAAATATACTCAACCTTACCTTATTTTTGTTAATCCTCTGCATTTTTACTTACCAAAGCTCAGAGTAACTTAAAGTAACTTATTCAAAGCTTAGTTAATGACAAAGCTAGAAATTTGACATTTAAACTATAATCAGATATACACAAATTTCCTTATTACCCTCAATAAAAGGAACAGAATCACTGAATTACTTATAACAACAGTATGAAAGATTTCCAAATGATCTATTCCTCACATAGGCCCTAGTGCTAGATTCTTTTCCTTTTCAAAGCCTAAAATTAGAAATATAAGTTTAGACTAACTGCCTCAGGACTACAAACTTTGAATGCTAATTACTTCTACCAAACAATAATCAGTTTCAAAATTAAAATTCACTAGAGAGATTTCTTTTTTTAACTAAATCACTTCTCAAAAAGAGTAAAAATGGCATTATCAATTTTGTTACTGGTAAACTGGAAAAACATATACACTATCACAATCTCCGGAGAAGGGCATGGCATTCTTGCCTGGAGAATCCCAAGGACAGAGGAGCCTGGTGGCAGTCCATGGGTTTGCAAAGAGTCAGACATGACTGAAGCAACTTAGCACTCACCAATATCCACACATTCTTATGCTGAGTGTTTCCCCTGACACATTTATTTCAAAACCAACTGGTCAGTAAAATCATACCTAGTTTAGAAAACAAGGAAAATAAACTGCATTTTAAGGTCATGGAGAAGAACCTCTGCTTCTGGGTATGAGAGTAATTTTATCACACTAACCCTTCCAACATCAACAGCTATAAAACTGGGCCAAATATATGAAGCAACTGTCCTGAGATAGTGGACCACAGGCAGCACGGGAGTATAATTCCTAAGAAGAGGGATGCACACCAGCCGAGTGCCCTGGCTTTCTGAAGGCACTTGCTGTCAACAGCACATGGCAGAGCTGCCCCAGGATACTGCATCCTTGCTGGGCAGAGGAAGCTGTTGAGTTGTCTGGAATTTGTGGAGCAGGGTGACATACAATACAAAAGCTTCAGAGAAAAGGAGCTCCAGAAATCTGGACAGCTGTTCCCTTCAAACCTTTGGCTGAACACAATGCTACACACACACATCACAAGACTTACCAAGGCCCAGCAGACCAATTTATGATCACGCTGTGAACTGCGTGGATATTCTGGAGGTCAGACTGTGCTGTAAGACCTGACCGAAAAGTGCTGGCCAGTCAGAGTGCAGAGTTCATGAACATCCCAAGCTTAACAAAAAGGCTCCAGAACAGGTACACCTTAAGAGTGGGACTATGTAACCCTAAAGTAAGGGATACTCTAGGTCAAGTCAGCAAATATGGCTCATGGGCCAAAGCTGTATTGGAGAAAGTCCATTCGTGTGTCGTTTTGCCTATGGCTACTTCTGCACTATAAAGGCAAAGAGGAGTGGTTAGATAAAACCTGTATGACCTGCAAGCCTAAAATATTTACTACTCTGCCCTTAAAGAAAAAGTAAGTCACTGCTCTAGACCCACACAAATTTTAAAATCAAGGCTTGAAAAGATCAAAGTGATCTGTCAGCAACCAACTGTCTGCCAAAATGAAACTATCACCATATCATGACAAGCAGCATACAATTAAAAAATTACTGGACAAAAAAAGAAGAAAATATGAGAATAAGGAAAAACAGCCAATGTAAACAAAAAGAAATAGTGTAAATGTTGGATTAATGACTATTAATTGGAAATTAAAATAACTTTCAAAAATTCCTAAACATGTACAGTAAAACACCAAATTAATGAGTGAACAAAGAATCTTGATAGAAAAACACAGACTAGAAAAAGAACCAAATGGGAATGCTATAACTGAAAATTACATTAATCTAAAGAAAACTTCCCCAGATGAGCTTAAAAGCAGATTGGACAATGGAGAAGATAAAGTCAATAAATGTAAACAAAGAGTAACAGAAACTATCCAAACTGAAGAACAGTATGAAAAAGAAAAAGCTAGGGGGTGATACATGAACAGTCTCAATAACTGGTGAGAAAATCAAGCAGTTAGTTCAGTCGCTCAGTCGTGTCCAACTCTTTGCAACCCCATGAGTCGCAGCACACCAGGCCTCCCTGTCCATCACCAGCTCCTGGAGTTTACCAAACTCATGTCCATCGAGTCGGTGATGCCATCCAGCCATCTCATCCTCGGTCATCCCCTTCTCCTCCTGCACCCAATCCCTCCCAGCATCAGGGCCTTTTCCAATGAGTCAACTCTTCGCATGAGGTGGCCAAAGTATTGGAGTTTCAGCTTTAGCACCAGTCCTTCCAATGAACACCCAGGACTGATCTCCTTTAGGATACACTGGTTGGATCTCCTTGCAGTCTAAGGGACTCTCAAGAGTCTTCTCCNCAAGAGGCAGGTCAGGTGGTCTGGTATTCCCACCTCTTTCAGAATTTTCCACAGTTTATTGTGATCCACACAGTTAAAGTATATGTAAAATGGAGTCCCCCCAAAAGCCAATAATATAGGGGGAAAATTATGATTATTAATGGTCTAAAACTTGACAATTGTGATAGAAAATAACAACCACTGAAGATCAATGAACTACAAGCAGGATAAACATAAAACCACAAAGAGATAACTGTAGAGATCAAATTACTGAAAACCAAAAACAGAAAAATCTTAAAAACAAAGGGAAAGGGCAGGCAAACAATATTAAGAATGACCTGACTTCTCAATTGGAAACAATGTAACCCAAAAGATAATACAAAACATTCTTTAAAATGATTAAGGAAAAAAAAGTGAAAACCTAGTGAATGGAGCGCAGTTAATCTCTGATGTTGTTCAGTCACTAAGTCATGTCAGAGTCTTTGTGACCCCATGGACTGGGGCACACCAGGCTTCCCTGTCCTTCACTATCTCCCAGAGTTTGCTTAAACTCACTTCCATTGATTTAGTGATGTTATCCAACCATCTCTTCCTTTGTCACTCCCTTCTCCTGAGCTCCATCTTTTCCCAGCATCAGGGTCTTTTCCAGTGAGTCTTTCACATCAGGTGGCCAAAGTATTGGAGCTTCAGCATCAGTCCTTCCAATGAGTTTTCAGGGTTGATTTCCTCTAGGATTGACTGGTTTGATCCCCCTGCAGTCCAAAGGATTTGCAAGAGCCTTCTCCAGCACCACAATTTGAAAGCACCAAATCATGGGCACTCAGTCTTTATGGTCCAATTCTTAGATCCACACATGACTACTGGAAAAACCACAGCTTGGACTATACAGATCCTTGTTGGCAAAGTCATGTCTCTCTGCTTTTTAATATGTTGTGTAGGTGTCATAGCTTTCCTTCCAAGGAGCAGCTGCAGTCCCCATCCTCAGTGATTTTGGACCCCAAGAAAATAAAATTTGTCACTGTTCCCACTTTTCCCCCTTCTATTTGCCATGAAGTGATGGGACCAGATGCCATGACCTTAGCTTTCTGAATAATGAGTTTTTAAGCCAGCTTTTTCACTCCCCTCTTTCACCCAGGCTCTTTAGTTTCTCTTCACTTTCTGCCATAGAGGGGTTATCATCTGCCTATCTGAGATTGTTGATATCTCTCCCTGCAATCTTGATTCCTCGTTGTGATTCATCCAGCCTGGCATTTCACATGATGTACTCTGCACATAAGCTAAATAAGCAAGTGACAATACACAGCCTTGACATACTCCTTTCCCAATTCTGAACCACTGATTCCTTAATTTGCCAGTCTACTCACTAAATTGATAAACTGAAAGTCAGTACTTACAGAACTGGGCAAGTGCAAAGGAACCAAACATTCCAGTCCCCCAACATACTGAATACACTATCAGGTGAGGTCAAACAACACAACCCTATGCCATCTCGTTTCCACTCCCATACAGTGAACAAGTATCCTTTTAGCAGTCTATTCAGTGCCCCACTGTTTACATTTCTATGCTTTCTGCTGGTGATTCTGGTGTGGGCCCTAAGCATAGTGCTGAAGTACTATCTCGTGTTCTTAAAAGCAAGACGATTATGATGTACCTTACAGAGGAAACACATGTTTTAGATAAGGTTCATTCAGACATGAGTTATAGTACTCTTGGCCATGAGTTCAACGTTAATGAGTCTACAATATATATTAAATAATGTGTTTCTTTAAATAGAAACACACTTAAAATAAAGTTATATACTTATCATTAACAAAAACGCTATGAGGTTCACAGGAACTTAACCCTGTATTTCTCCAAGTGACAATGATTCAGTCAGTATCCGCTAATTCAGTACCTTCTGTGATTTTATAGACCATAATTATTACAAACAATAAAATTACCGGTATTCTTAAAAAAAAAATCCTTCAAAAACAAAGATGAATTAAGATGTTAGAGATAAAAGATGAAGACAAAAAATGAAAGATTTCATCACCAAGGAACCAGAACAACAAGGAATGTTAAATGAAGGTCTTCAGAAAGAAGGAAAAAAGATACCATACAGAAATTCCAATCTTCATAAAGGAATGAAGAAGGGCAGAATTGATAAATATATGAGTAGATACAAAATAGTCTCACTTCCTAATTTCCTTAAAGAAAAGGTAAATATATGAGTAAATATAAAGTATTCTCGTATCTTAATTTCTTTCAATAACAACTGATTTTTGAAGCTTAAATAACTACAATATAGAGAATTAAAATGACAATGACAATAAAAGCACAAAGGATGGAAGGAATATACAGAAGTACCAAAAAAAAAAAAAAAAAAAGAGAGAGCAGATGGAACTAAGAGAAAAGAGACTTAAATGAGCTATACTAATAATTACATTGAATGTAGTAAACTGCTCCAATTAAAAGGCAGAGATTTTCAGACCAGATGAAAACCCTACTATACGCCACTCTCAGGACACACACTTTAAATATAAAAACACAGGAAGGTTAAAAGTAAAAGGATGTGAAAGGATATACGATCCAAGTACTTATCCTATAAAATCTAGAATGGCGATATTAATGTCGAGCAATACAGATTCAAACAAAAAAAGTATTACCTTGAGATTATCAGAGGTAAACAGGAGCATTTGATAATGATAAAAGAGCAAAAAGACATATGCTGAACAGATATATGACAACGCTAAAGGTTACACAGGAAAGGTGTAATGGAAAATCATGAAGCAAAAACTAAAGGGAGACAAGGACAAATCTACAAACATTAAAAAATTTTAACACTCAACTCTCAGTTAACTGATAGACTAGACACACAGGCACATACACATTCTATAAACAAGGATACAGACGGTTTAGACAACACCCCAATAAACTACTTTCATTACAGAGCACTACAACCAGTGACAGAATACACATTCTGCTCAAGTACACATGGAACGTACACCAAGAGAAACCATTTCCTGGTCTACAAAGTAAATCTCAATACATTTAAAAGGACTGAAGTCATGCAGTACATGTTCTCTGACCACATGAATTAAGCTGAAATCAGTAAAACAGAAAAATTCTGGAAAACCTCTCAAATGTCTGGAAATTAAACACACAATTCTAAATAGCTGATGCATCAAAGAATGTATCACAGGAAAAATTAAACAATTTAAATCAAATGATAATGGAAATCTGCAGAATACAGCTAAAGTAATGCTTAGAGAGAAGTTTATAGCTCTAAATGCTCTTAGAAAAAAGGGTTGAAGTTTAAAGCTTCCACCAAAGGAAACTAGGAAAAGAGCAAGTAAATCCAAATAAACAACAGAAAATAAATAAAATAACAGCAGAAACCAATGATACAGGGAACATGCAAACTAAAGAGAAAAGTCAATGAAACCAAAAGGTGGTTTGTTAAAAAGATTAATAGAATTGATAATCCCTAAAATGATTAAGAAAAAGAGAGGAAAATACATATTGGAAATAAAAGAGGGACTAGCACTATAACTTCTAAAAAGGTAAGAAGCTACACAAACAAGTCTATGCCAATAAATTAGACAAATTAGGTTGAGTGGACAAATTCCTTGATGTTCTCTCATAAAGATGAAATAGTCAAGTTCTTTGCAAAGCATACATTTCCAAAACTGATACAAGCTGAAATAGAAAATCTGAAGAGCCCTATATCACATTAAAATAGTATATCTTTAATTCAAAGCCTTCTCCACACAGAGAACTCCAAGGCCAGATAGCTTCTCGGTGTGCGTGTATCCTCAGTGGCTTCAGCTGTGATTCTCTGCCACTCTCTGGACTTCAGCCTGCCAGACTTCTCTTTGCCTGTGGGATTCTCCAAACAAGAATACCGGACTGGGTTGCCATTTTCTCCTCCTGGGGATCTTCCCAGCCCAGAGATCTCTTGCATTGCAAGTGGATTCTTTACCCACTTATCCACCTAGGAAGCCCCATCACTAATAAATTCTACATATACTGAAGGATGCTTACATAAATTTTTTCAGTATATTAAGGAAGAGGAAGCACTTCCCAAAATTTATGCACTGATACCAAAACCAGACAGAATTATTACAGGAAAATAAACAATTCAGAAAAATAAGGACTTCCCTGGTGACCCAGTGGCTAAGACTATAAGGTCCCAATGAACTCCCAGGGACATCAGATTCCACAGGTTGCACCTAAAGATCCTGCATGTTGCAACAAAGACCCAGCTCAGCCAAATCAGTCAAAAAAACAAAACAAACAAACAAAACACACACACACACACACACACACACACACACACACACACACACAATGAGAAAAAAGAAACAAAGCTATTTTTTTTTAAATAGAGAAAAATATTCCTTACACAAGGCATGCAAAATTGTTAGCAAAACATCAGCTAATTGAATTCAGAACTTGGTAGAAGAATAAAACTCTCAATTTAATAACAATGTTAATTAGTTGAGACTGAGAAGTTCTAAAGACTCTGTGAAAAGGACTTACATGATAGGTTTAGGTATATTTAATAAACTCCTTTAGAACAAAGATGAACAGAATTTTAAACAAGTAAATTCCCTCTGAGACCAAAGACTCCAGTAGATTTTTAAAAATCGTTAATGCTTTAGGTCAGCTTCACCTAAGGCTGTCAGTATACTAAGATAAATAATAACTACAGTCTCTACTCATCTTTAAGTCTCCACACTCAGCTCTAAACCTGGTTTTAAAAAGGAGTATGCTAACTTTCCTTAATACTGAACTCCCAAGAGACTACCAATATGACCAGCCTACTGCCAAATCTGTTTGAACAAAACTGTATAAGCCTTCTTCATGTATCGTAATAAGAACAAGTCATTAAAGAAGTAATTTTTAGAGAGCCACATAAGGATTCCGAGACTGCTGAAAAGATAATCCAGTCTTTAGCAGCTACAGCTCCTACTACAGGAGTAGGAATAACATCTACTGTACTACCGTTTGGCATTATCTACCGACATTTTCAATTCTTATACCCTTTGAATTAGTAATTCCATTTATGTGAATTTATTCTACAACACACAACAGCATGTATTTGCAAAGAAGTATATATAAAGGTGTTCACAACAATGTTACTTATAAAAGGAAAAGCTGAAAAATAACCTAATTATCAATAAGAGACTGGTTAAATAAAAGAGTACATCCATACATCTTGCATTTTTAAATAAATTAATGCTTTAATTCGTAAGACTTGGGATTTTTTTTTTTCTTTCTGGCCACACCACAATGCGGAACTTTCCTGACCAGGGACTGAACATGTGTCCCCTGCAGCAGAAGCACAGTCTTAACCACTGGACAACCAGCAAAGTACCAAGACTTGGGACTTTTATTTGAGAGAAAGTATTTCAGTACTTCTAGAGCCATACTCCTTGGAAGGAAAGTTATGACCAACCTAGATAGCATACTGAAAAGCAGAGACATTACTTTGCCAACAAAGGTTCATCTAGTCAAGGCTATGGTTTTTCCTGTGGTCATGTGTGGATGTGAGAGTTGGACTGTGAAGAAAGCTGAGTGCCTTGAAGAATTGATGCTTTTGAACTGTGCTGTTGGAGAAGACTCTTGAGAGCCCCTTGGACTGCAAGGAGATCCAACCAGTCCATTCTGAAGGAGATCAGCCCTGGGTGTTCTTTGGAAGGACTGAAGCTGAAGCTGAAACTCCAATACTTTGGCCACCTCATGCGAAGAGTTGACTCATTGGAAAAGACTGATGCTGGGAGGGATTGGGGGCAGGAGGAGAAGGGGACAACCGAGGATGAGATGGCTGGATGGCATCAACAACTCAATGGACATGAGTGTGAATGAACTCCAGGAGTTGGTGATGGACAGGGAGGCCTGGCGTGCCTCGGTTCGTGGGGTCGCAAAGAGTCGGACACGACTGAGCGACGGAACTGAACTGAGAGCCATACAAAATACAGATCAGGATTCATCTGTAATATTAGTTCAACAAATACGTGACTGCCTATGCCACATCTAAGGGATTGTGCTCAGCAATGGAGAGATAATGCACGTAGTCCTTTCCCTCAAGGTAAAAAGGTAATACAGTCCCTTTCCTCAAGGAGCATATAATCTGGGGAACAGAAATGAATGAACATACCATTCCCATACATATAGTATGGTGAGGTAAAAACAAAATGTTATGGGAATGCATGAGTAAAGTGATTTAAAAATTAAAAATCACCATTCCAAGAAACAAAAAATCATTAGTTTAAATGTGAAATTTTCAATTCCTCCTTTAGAGCTGAAAGAATGATGAGGCCTTCAGTCTGAGAACACTCTGGCATCAGTAGAGCTGGGTCCTCCCACAGTGCATGCCTATGTCCTACATTAGCTAGCCACAAAGGTCACACTCACCCACTTAAACATTGGTGATGAATTATGGCTCTGCCCTTATACTTCCCATCCCTGGGGCTGTCACCCCCAGAGGAATCTTCTAGGGTCTATATTTAGAAACAGAAATAAAAATTCTCAAAGAATACACTATAAGAACAGTGTATCTACCAACATTTGCTTCTACTTTGAGGTCCCAGGGTAAAAATCAAGAAATATCATCCATTTGGTTGGTACTTTTATTCTGGGCTAGCAAAGGACTTTTAAAATGTGCCATTTAAATTGGGGCTTTGCAACAGCAGTGTTTCAAATAATCTGTTTTGAAGTATATTATGAAATAACTACACATAATACAGAGCCAATTATTAGACAATAGGTGTGTGCGTGCTAAGTCACTTGAGTCACGTTGGACTCTCTGCCACCCTATTGTAGCCTGGCAGGCTCCTCTCTCCATGGGATTCTCCAGGCGAGAATACTGGAGTGGGTTGTCATGCCCTCCTCCAGGGAATCTTTCCAACCCAGGGATCAAACCTGAGTCTCTTACATCTCCTGCAATAGCAGGCGGTCCTTTACCACTAGCGCCACCTGGGAAGCAAGCACACACAGATAACAATAATCTTCCAAGTATACAGAAATAGAGTATTAAGATAGCATGTTTCTAAATGCTATTTCACATAATTAGATAGTTATTAAAGGTTCAATATAACTTCATCACTTCATTTTAAAAAGGATTTGAGGAAGCTTGTTAGTTACTGAAAAGAACTATAAATTTGACACTCAGCTTCCTAGGAACCAATCTGAAAAATAATTCCATAAGTCAGACATGACTTAGCAACTAAACAACAACAAGCACACCACCTGTTCCCAACTTCTATTCCTAGTTAGAAAATTAGAAACGGTTAACAAGAGAATTATTCAGAACCTCTATATCCATCAGTTTCATTCCTTGTTAGCATTTTCTAGATAAAAATGAAGAAGGGAGGATGGGAAACGGATTTTGACAAAACATCTCTTTCTTTGGTGACAACTACTTCCTGGGAATGTCACATCACTGTTTACTTGAACTTTATGTTAAAGACTAATATTTAAACTATATAAACTATATATCACTCAGAATCTTTTAACACTCCTATCATGTACTTCTATAGTGATATAATAATAAATGACTGTAAAAATGACTAATAATTTTTAATCCTTAAGCCATATAATGAGCAATATTATATACTATACTTATGAGCAATATCCAAATCTATACAAATTTCCATTTCAACAACTTTGGATAGTCTGAAAATGATTTAAAAACCACCAACGTTCTATTCTTTGTATCCATGGCCTCCAAGTCCTATCAGTTCTCTTTCATAAAACTTCTTAACCTAACTATAAAAACAGAGACTCAGAGTCAAAAAAACTCATCCTTCCTAAGGTTTCTTATATTCCTCCTCCCTATAATCTATTTCCAATGGAATGAACAAGTTCAGGCTCTACTCACCTCTCTCAGAACTACTGTGAAAGATTTCTAAATAGTTTCCATTTTTTCTTTCCAACCTATCTTGAAAATTGCCAATTCACTTTTCTAACCCTGCTTTCATTATTCCATGCCTCAGTTCAATAATTTTTGATGGCTTCCCAATGCTGAAAGCAGTAATTCAGGAAAAGGATGATAAATAACGAAATAACATCATATTTTGGAAACAACATCAAAAACATTTTTTGCCTCATAATTTAAATTGCCAAGGGCAAGGGCAACTGTGGATAGCAGAACATGAATAAAAGCAGGATAAAACCCTAAATCCTTAACTTGGCATTCGACACCCTTCAGAATCCAGATCTACCACACATTTTACTGGTTTAAAGAACATGTCAGAGATCAGCTCAACGCCATCCTTAATGAATGGTTTGCATCTCTCAACTCAAATTCCTATCCAGTTTCCCTTGCATGTTCTCAAAGCTTAGGTTAAACAACCATCATTTTAACCTGAAGCCAATGTTTCTCCATGAAAAACAGTCAGCAGGGGAAAGATTTCAGTCTTTCAGCATGGTGATGCTCCAAGTACTGATACAACAGCAAACAGCAAAATTACAATTTCTCAAATAAGGGAAATCAGCACTTAAGAAGAGGTTAAACAACAATATGAAATACACAAGTGTCAGGGATCTACCATATGCAGTAACATAAACCGTCCTCTAGTCGGACTGATCTATGTTTCTAAATATGCTCTGCACATTTCTCACCTCTTTGACTTGACTCACGTCCATCCTTTTAGTTTCTCTCAATCTTCAAAACTGTATTTCTGCTCCAAAACCTCAATATAATTAAGGAGCACATTTCTAAAATAAACAATCTTTCAAAAAGCAAAAATGTTTACCATGGCCTATTAGAGATCTCAAATGACCTAAGTGTAGTCTACCACCCCACTCTCTCCTTAGCTTTCTCACTAGTCTTCTCACTAGCTTCTCAAAAATACATTACTGCCTCAGGGCTTTTGCCTCCCAGGAGCTTCTTGGAAATTTTTTTATACCTGCAGCTTAAATCTCACCTCCTCAGAAAGGCCTTTCTCAGTGCCACCCTATCTAAAAAGGTTCCCACACATCTCAATAATTTTTCACATCATTCTTCCTATGCTGCTCATAACACTTTTCTCAGTTCCTTAATCAGGTGTTTATTATCTGTACTCCTCTCATGGGGAACACATCTGTCTTGCTGACTGCTCTATTTTCCTAGCCTAGAATAGTGCCTCTTTGTAGGTAAATCAATAACCAGCTGCAGGAAAGAACTGTTAAGAAAGCCAGACTCAGTGACATATTTTAACTATCTGACCATAATCACAGTGTTCCTTTATGTCCTAAAGGAACTAAAATTTCTAGATAGGCAACATCAATACAGAATTAGGGAGCCCTGTAAAGATAGAATTGCTAAGTGAGGCAATAGTCTCTCTCCTTTGTCTTCCAAAGTGAGTATTCCTAAAGTCAAAATACAGAAAGAATGCTGTCACCTCCTGACTCTCCAAGGTTCAAAGAACACAACTCTTTTGTTTCCACATAGGAATACAATATGAAAAATCAGTTTGCTTTTCTTAGTCATTAAATTTATCGCATTTGTAAATGTCTTATTACTTGATATTTTTCCACCTCACTTTAGTTTCTCAAAATGTGTTTTTATTCATAAAAAGGAAAACTTGAGTTACTTCTCACTTTCTAATTATCTATAGTGTAATAATATTTTGAGTAATGCTCTGGGGTATGTCAATATCACTATTGACTTATTTTCTTCCTTGTGGTGCAAGAGTGAGCTGAAGAAAAAAGAATTCTTCCATGATCTCCCACTGAGTATCTTTTTCTAGAAAAACAACCATTTCGAAAATCCTACAAGGCTATGACAATTTCTCACCAGGCTGTTACACTACCTGATTCTTGATCCTTGCCTTTTTACACATACAGGTCCTACTTCTAGTGGGACGCTTTCTGTCCCCAAACTAACAAGCTACTTGTTAATAAGTTAATTAACGTGTCTAATAGGATGACTTCTCAACCTCTAACAAACTTTTCTCTCTTCCAAAATAAACAATCTACCAAAATGAAAAGGATAATAAAACAATTTTTCCTAATAATAGTAGTAACAAACAATCTGGTGCTGGTAAATGAAAAGATTTGAAAACTATTTACGGACAATCCAAATCTGTCTCTGCAGCCCTAAAATACATTACTTCTACGAAACAGTATTTCTAACCAACAAATGAAAACGTCTGTCTCAAAACATTTCATGAAGTCCCATGGTAAATCTGCCACAAGTTCAACTGTCCTCTTCCCGCCAGGGAATCCACAGGTTTCCCCTTCTTTGGGAATGTCAACCATTTTGCCTTTTCCTTTTATCTTTACGATTCAACTACGATGCATTAAGAGGCTAAACCTGTGCATCCTAACAGCTATTCCCCTCCTTCTGCGGCAGAGCTCCCGGCAGAACTGCGCCCCCTTGGAACACGGTGCCCAGGTCCATTTCCCCCGGCGCCGTTAAGCTGGTAGTAAATAGCCACATCACAACCCGGGTAACTGGGCGGTGGCAGGACCTCGCCGAAACTCCGCTCCCCAGTTCTCCACGCGTCATACCACTGGAGGCGCTCTCCCTTCACTGCAGTCAGGTCAATGTGGACGTTTTCCACTGGACCGGCTCCCCACGAGCACGGGGCGGGGGAGATGAAGACCATGGGGACACCCAAGCCAAGGAAGGGGTGAGGAGAGGGGCCAGGGCTAAATGCAGGCGAAGACCAGCAAGAAACTGCGTCTTTTCCCCAGGAGCAACCTAGTTGGGCAGACAAAAGATTAGGGCGCCAAGGCCTTCCATCCTCACCCCAGGACCAAGGCAGCCCGATGAATCCACACCCCTAGTTCCCTCATTACAGACCCAGTTCCTGCAAGGGGTGGGTTCCTAACTTCCCCGACCCGGTGGAATGGAGAGCAGACAGAACAACCAGGGAGCGGTCGGGGAGCACGTGCTCCCCGATACCCAGACGGACAATAAAGAGTAAGCCCGGGCTTCCTCTGCCGCCCCACCCTGCTCCCCGCGGCTCCCACCAGCGGGGGCGCCTTCGCCCAAAGATCTGCAGACAAAGCCCCCTCCGGATGGAGAGAAGGGCAGGGTCCAGGCTTTAGGGGCTGCGCACAAAAGAGGGAGGGGCGCGAGGGGCGGCGCGAGGCGGAGGGCGCGGCACTCACCCACTGAGCCCGAGGAGCCCCTGCGTTTGGGCGCGGCCGGCGTGGAAGGGGGCGCGGCGGGGGCTGGGGCAGCCGGGGTCCACGAGGGCTCGGCCTGAGGGCTCACGTCGGCCGGTGGAGGAGGGGGAGGCCGGGCCGGAGGCTCCTCGTCCTCAGAGAGCTTGGAGTGCGAGTCTGCTGTAATGGAGGGTGGGGAGGGCGCGGGCACCGACGACGACACGGGGCTCGGGTCCCAAGACGGCTGCCGCTCTGGAGCGGCGAGGGGCGCGGCCGGCAGGGGCCCCCTGGGCGCCGGGGGCACGAAGTCATTGCCGAAGTCCAGCAGGGGCGCGCTAGCCGGGGTGGCGGCGGCTGTGGCCACCGGGGCCGCCGACAGTGCGGCGGCGGGCTTCCTCTCTAGCACCTCCAGCTCCTCCAGGTCCTCGTCCTCGTCTTCCTCCTCCTCCTCCTCTTCCTCCTCGTCCTCGGGCTCCTTCACGAACTGGTACTTGAATGCGGGCTGAGGCCGAGGCGGACTGTCCGAGGACGAGGAGACCAGCGGCGACTGGTCCATGTCTTCCATGGCTGGCAAGTCAGAGGTGATGCTGCAGCTGCTGCCTCCGCAGGAGAAGCTTCTTCTCAGAGCCACGGGCGGTTGTGGGGGGTGGGGAGGACTGAGAGGGGCAGGGCCCAACGAGCCGAGGGACCTGCAGTGGCGACAGCTCCCGGAACAATGAGACTGCTCCTCCAGCCTCCGCGCCCGTGATGCGCCACCCGCCCCGTCCCCAGTTGCCGCCGCCGCCGCCCAGATGAGAGAAGGAGAGAGGCCAGCCGATGCTCCGCCCAGTTTGGCGTGACACCCTCCCAGCCAGGGAGAGGGAGGCACTAACGCGGGAGGAGTGAGCCAATCGGCGAAGAAATAGAGTTGACGGGCAACCAGTCGGCCCAATAGAAAAGGAAAAAGACGAAAGTGGGTGGGTCTCACTGCACTTCCTCTCTCTTACCGGCTCGGGTGGGTTCGATGGGCGGGGTTTGAAGCTGGGAACCCCACCGACTGCCTAGGGTAGTTGCGGGTCTGGCTGGGGTCTTGGTTTTGGCCTTACCGAAGCTGCAGTCTGTATGTTTACAGCACTGAGGAAACGAAACGACTCCTTCCCAGCCCTGAGGGGTCGAGGACGTTCCTGGCACGCCACCGGAAGGGCGTTATTTTGGAGACTGGGAGTGGAAACTTTCCTCCCAGGAAAGGAAAAAACCCAGAGCGCAGGAAGGTTATGAATAACGGTACTGTAGAGTAGGCCCTAAGGATTGAAGCAAACGTTAAATTGTAGATTTCGATATAAAAATTTGTTTTCTTTCAAACTTAAATTCCCAAGCCACCTTATCACCTTAAGGTGATCACCATCACCACCTTAAAAGAAAAAATAATATTTTTTACAGGTTTAAAGTCACTCCCAGTCTTAACTGCAGACCCTGGATGAGGTAGGCAAAACAACTAGGCTAGATGATATAGGGACTGACTGGAACAGACCATTTGATGAGTCTGTACTTCTTCAAAGAGGGCTTTGGGATCTGCACGCTGCTGGACTTAATTGGTAGAAGGATGAGTCACCCAAAAGAGGGAGGGGAGAGAGGAAAGTGGAAAGAGAAGGATGCCTTGGAAGGCAAATTTGATTCACATTGTATTTCAGTCACCTTAGGCCCATGAGTCAACATTCTGGATGATTCAGGCTTTCTGGGAGTCAGGATACATATATACTCATTTCTTTGATAATCAAAATGAGTATAATCCCCATTCCACTTTTTCCAGAACTGGAGAGTTTAAAGTGATTGCAGAACATTTAAGTATCAGCATCCAGAGGTTTAGAGAGTCGTTTTTGTCTTTCTGATCCAAAAATATCCCCTTCCTGTCTATTCTAGAGGCCCTGGAGAGAGGAGGATAGCTTGCTTTCAAGTTGCTCTCAGTCTAGGCTTGCACTATTCAAGTCCTTGGTCACTGGCTACTCCTGGCTACTGAGCACTTGAAATATGAGTCGTTTGAAATGAGATGTGCTGTAAGACTGAAATTCATACTTTATTTTGAGAGTACCAAAAAAATTAAGTATCTCAATTTTTATGGTGGTTATACTAGAAATGATAAAATTTTGGATATATTGGGATAAGTGTAATGTATTAATTTTACTTGTTCTTTTTAATGCCACATCTAGAAATTTTTAAATATATATGTAGCTTATATTTTATTTCTGACAGTGCTAGTCTAAATTGATGATCAAGAAATGTTGATTTCCATGGAGAATCATGGATTACTTAAGCAAATTCTTAGGTTCAACTAATACTGCCCTCAATTGGTGTAATTAAAAAAGGAAAAGGAGGATTGGGAGGAGGGAGGAGGGACACAAAGGGGGAACACAGGAGATTTTTAGGGTAGTGAAACTATTGTGTATGACACTGTCGTGATGGATACATGACGTACATTTAGCAAAACTCAGAACTGTTCAAAGAGGGAATCCTAATGTAAACCGTGGGCTTCAGTGAGTAATATAATCAATATTGGTTCATCAGTTGTAACAAGCGTACCACAAGATGTTAGTTATAGGGGAAACTGGTTGGGAGGTAGGCATGAGAGTGTATAAGAACTCTCTTTTCTGTAAATGGGAAACAAAGTTTAATTTTTAAAAACAAGCAAAGGTAAAACTAGATTTCCTGGCATTGTTACCTGATCAGGTTAGTTATTAGTTATCAACAGTACATTCAAGACCTAGCTTAATAGTCCCACAGAGATGAACTTCAGCTTTATTTTTAGAAAATTGTTATGAGTTGATTGGAATTTGTTTGTTTGTTTTTAGAAGAATTGGGAAGAGTAGGAAGAGAGAAATATTAGTGTAGAATTTGGAGGCAAGAGATTTAATGCCAAACTAAAAATTTTAAAACAAATTCCTCAATAATAACATATTTCAAGTATTTGTCAAATATTTGTCAAAAATTGTCAAAAACATACATGATTTTTCAGCTAAGTCCATACACATACAAAAATACACTGGCAAAATTCTTTGGTGTGAAGTTTTCAATTAAATCACAATTTAGCCATCAGTTTAGTCTCCCCAATACTATTTTTCCTATTGTGATTGTTCTGAAACACCTTAATGGAGAGTTCCACAGGGTTTTCATTTATTAACTGTAAGTTATTTATGTGATATTTCTGCATCCATATATCTGTGTATCTGATTATTACTAAAATAATCACAAAGGAATATCTTTAGTTTATTAAAATTGTCATAAAAGAATCATTACAGAAAATTGGTAGATCTACAACTTTAATAGTTAATAGCATTAAATATTGAGGCAATAATATAAGTACTCACTTCTGATGCAGAAGAAAAATAAGAATTTTATATTACTATCTCAGTGACTTCTAAAACATTAAGTATTTGATGGATGAAAAAAAAAATAAAGAATTTATCCAGTTTTCATAGAATGGTCAACAAAGCATAAGGAAAGGAGAATTTTGCTCAGTTCAGTTCAGTTCAGTCGCTCAGTCGTCTCCAACTCTTCACAACCCCGTGTATTACAGCACGCCAGGCCTCCCTGTCCATCACCAACTCCCAGAGTTCACTCAAACTCATGTCCGTCAAGTCAGTGATGCCATCCAGCTCATCCTCTGTCATCCCCTTCTCCTCCTGCCCCCAATCCCTCCCAGCATCAGAGTCTTTTCCAATGAGTCAACTCTTTGCATGAGGTGGCCAGAGTACTGGAGTTTCAGCTTTAGCATCATTCCTTCCAAAGAAATCCCAGGGCTGATCTCCTTCAGAATGGACTGGTTGGATCTCCTTGCAGTCCAAGGGACTCTCAAGAGTCTTCTCCAACACCACCGTTCAAAAGCATC
>SJYW01004845.1:212267-227078 GCA_006410735.1 Raphicerus campestris
CCTTTTTGGAGGCAGTGTGAAGGATCTTAGCTTCCCAACCAAGAGCTGAATCTGAGCTCTTGCCTGTAAGAGCGTGGAGTCCCAACCACTGGATCACCAGGAAATTCCCAGGAGTTTCATTTCTTATTAAATTGTTAGGGCTTGGAATTTAGTTTGATATATAAGCTAGGGATCCAAAGAATCCAAAGTAATTCTTTTCTAAATAGCCCGCCTATTTTTCTATATTCAAATTCTGCTGAACCTTCAATCTCAGCTCAAACGCACATCCATGAAGGCTTTCAGGATCCCCCACTTGGGAGAGAGTCACTCTCCCCTCAGTTCCTACAACCCCTTCTCTCCCTCCTCCCCCATGGTTATTCTTTCTTGTATTATAATTATGAGCACAACTCTCTTCTGTTGTACCACACTGTGAGCTCCTTGAGCGCTGGGACTGAGTAGTATTCATCTTTGTGTCCCCTAAAGGCCTCATCAGGGCCTCACACATTGGAGGAAAGAAAGGGTGAGTGATACAAGCAGAAGCCCTGTCCCTGTGCCCCAGCTCCCTCTCTGAGGAAGGGTGGACCAAAGCTCACAGCCAGGAGGGGACTGCCTGCCTGGTGCATCTGGGGGATTTGTGGTGGCCACAAGTCCAAAGCAGCTCTTAGTTAAACAAGGCTGGTATTTATAGAACAAGGTCACGCACTCTGGGCTGAGCAGATACAAAAGTGAGCAGAACTGTCAGTCAGGCTCTGGGTAGATGGAAGCCCTCTGGGTACCCAGAGACCTTGTATCTGTGAGCATCAAGAATGTCCCTGCCACTCCCTGGGCAAACAGGGACCCCAAGACAGGATTTTTCACCCTTGAACAAGTATAAATATGAAAGCAGAGATTGGGAGATACTGCTGAATGACTCAGGAAAGGCTGTGTGCCAGACATGGAAATCAACATAGCCTAGATTCTGAAAAATCTCACCATACCCTCCGCTATCTTAGAGATAGTACTTTAACTATATGTCACTTTTCTTATCCTGTTAAATTCAGATTTTTTTTAAATACACACACACACACCCCCATACATAGCTTTAGGGAAGTATGATTAAACATTCTAAAATATTGGACTATTTCCGTTGTAATCCTACAAATTCCAAGCTATTTCAAAGCACTTAGCAACTTGAGTGCCTATTTCCTGCCAGGGTGGGCAGGGAACAGGGTGGAGGGGGCTCCAGGGTGGAGGATGGGCCTGGAATTCCACTAGTGTTTGTGTGTTTTGTTGGGGGGTAGTGTATGTGTGTGACAGAGAGAGAGAAGAGAGGGAGGGAGCAAGCAAGGGAGTGAGGGAGGAGGAGAGAGAGAGAGATGGGGAGGAAGGTAGATATTGAGAACCAGGATTAGAGGCAGGAGTCCCTGGCTATACAAGAATAGGTGGGAGTTTTTAGTTGGTTTTTGTTGTTTTCACTGTATTTTGATGGGAAGAGTCAGCAAGAGTGGCTCCAGTGGAGAAACTAGGGAAGAGATACTAATAAAAATCAACCATGCTGGATTCGAAAATAAAAAACCACTAGGCCTTGCCTCTATTCTTACCTATCTCTCCTCTCTTATTACTCTGATTGCCATAAAAGAAATAAATAGAAGAGCAAATCCTATGGCTAGAATCCAGAAAATAGTAAGAATGGAGGATCTACAGGAACTCTTAACAGTTATATTCCTAGAGAATAATTCCAGGAGCTAAGAAAATGGCAAAGAGAAGGTCAAGGCCAGAAGTTTTTCAAGTCCTCTGCCTTTTCTAGTGACCTCAGGCTCAGCTGGCAACTGCTCCAAGTACCATTTCTGAATAAGAAGAAGCAGAGCTGTTTTAAACCTACAGGTTGAGCTATTATTTTTAAATGCACCCACATGTGAAATGTTTCAGTCACAACTCTTCAAAGATTGATAAACCATAAACTCCTAAAATCTTGAAATTTAATTTTAAAAAATCTCAGCTATATATATGAAAAGAATGCTGAATGCAGTAAATGTCCAAAATCAAAAGCCATAATGCAGAGTCTGACAAGTGAATGCCTGCATGAGAGAAAGTCTCCAAACAGTCTGAGCCCTTCAATAATAGATGCAAAGTTGAGCAGGCGTCAACACTAATGATTAACCACTCAGGGTGATTCCAACATAACTATTAATCACTTTGGGTATTATTAATTACTCCTAGTATTATCTGTGCTTACAAAAGACAAGTGCTTTTATTTCTCCTGTGCCACAGAAGGACCAAAGAGATAGTGCCACATAGTTAGGTGGGTCCTGAATAGAAAAGGGATGTGTGTATGCTCGGTCATGTCCAACTGTATGCAACCCCATGGACTGTAGCCCGCCCAGCTCCTCTGTCCATGGAATTCTCCAGGCAAGAATACTAGAGTGAGCAGCCATTCCCTTCTCTAGGGGATCTTCCTGACCCAGAGATCGAACCTTTGTCTCCTGGCTCTCCTGCACTGGCAGGCAGATTCTTGACTACTACGCCACCTGCAAAGCCCTAGAAAAGGGATACACAGCTTTACTGAGAACATTCGTCCCTGGAATTTCTGCCCTGTGAAATTTTTCATTATGGATATTTACTTCCTATTCACCAATCTTTATGCTGAAATGCCTTCTAGAAAAGAAAGAACTTGAGCAGAATGGATATTTGCTCTTATGCCCTGGAACAAGAGGGTGTCATTGTGTAAGCACCCTGTCAGGGGTTCGTCAGAGAAAAAGCAACAGTGACTCAGAGCCTGGGATGGCCTTGGTGCCCTGCAGCACACAGCATCTCCAGGCAGAGAGTAAACAGCCTCTATCTGAGAAGGAGAATCACTCAGTTAAGGCAAGAGGAGGCTGAGGACTCAGTCAAATAAATCCTCAGACCTGTGCTGCTGCTGCTGCTGCTGAGTCGCTTCAGTCGTGTCCAACTCTGTGCGACCCCATAGACGGCAGCCCACCACGCTACCCTNGCGCCTGAGATCCTAGTCTTCGGTCAGGGAATATCCATGAGGCTTGAGTTCAGTTCCATACTGGCCTGTGTATCCTCGGACTGTAGAAACCCTAACACTGGAACTCTGGGGGAGTCCTCTTCTGTAGGTAGGCAGTGCCCCCCTCCAACAAGGACAGGAACATACCTTCCGCCGTCCTGGGGAGCCATGGCCCTAGCCCCTTCCCCTCCTCCCAGAAGGGGAGTTTCTTGGTCCTGAATCTTTCCATTTTTCTAGCAGCAGCACAGGACAGACCTTTTCCTCCCTGTTGGGTCGCCACCTTCCTCCTCCTCACGCCAGCCCTGGGGTTTCATCTGGGCCCAGGAATCACAGTGTGGCCCAGCCTGCTCTCTCTGGACCATGCCCTGTGCTCCTGTCTGCTCATGTTGTTCTGGTTACACTCTTTCATTCTACAGTGTGTTCTTCAGAAACCAAATTCCCCCTCTTTGTAAGCACCAGACTCTTGCCACTTCCCCTTTCCCTTTTCACTCTGAGCTGTTCTGTGGCCCACAAACTCCAGTGGAGGGTTTGCGGAAGAAATCAAACAAGGAAGCCAGAGTCACAAGCAGCTCTGATGAACCCTGTAGCAGAGGAGAACCTTGATTCTTGAGTTAGATGAGGGCTGGAGGTCATCTGTTATAATTATCCTTGCCCCTTCAGTACCTATCTACTCAGTTATAGGAGTGCAGGCCTACCCTGAAACTTCAGCATTTATCCATCTGGAAATGTTTTCATGAGACAGCGCCCAACCTGCAAGGCTGGGCTGGGAGCCAGTAACAGCATGGATGTGGCGTCCTGCAGGGTCAGGCTCCAGAGGAGCCTCTGAGGGCCGCTGCAGACAAAGCAGAGGCAGCCTGGCTCCACGTTCACTGAGGGCGCAGTGCCTGGGGAGATGCTACTCTGTATAAAGCTCACAGGCCAACTGGGGGTTCCTAGCCTCCCTCGGGCCGTGCTTACTTAGGTGTAGGGGTGGATAGTGTAGCTTCTGGAAAGTCTGGAGTGTTGATGGTGTTGGGAGCCTGGACTCCTAACTCCAGGTCTGGGCTCCAATCCTGCTTAATCACCAGCTGACTGTAAGCTCTGTGGCCCCCGTTTCTATATCTGTAAAATGAGGATTTTGCTGTCTACTTTCCAAGGTTGCTGTGGGGTAAATGAAGCTGTGCCAAATGTTTAGTGAGCACTATGCGTCCGGCCTGGAGCACGTTTGTCAGTGGTGCTGTATGTCGTCATTGTGGTCATCAGCATCGCCCAGTATTGTGAGCTGGAGAGGCGGGCCAGGTATAGGCAAGCTTGTCCACAGGAGCCTCTGGACACTTCCTGAGGCTCAGGTGCCCCTCCCCTGATTTCAGCAGTGCTGAATTGGAAGGTACTGCCTGAGAGACCGCTTCCTTTTGATTGTTATCCTTGGAGAAGTGTCCCCAGAGGCCCATGACAGTCAGCTGCTTCTGGTAGTTACAGCAGTTTTTAGAGCTGAGCATGCCCACAAGGCAGACTTCAGCTCGCTGAGTCATGCTGCAGGGTCTGCCCCAGCCAGCCACCAAGACAAAAGGCAGCAGCAATCTGGAAGACAAATGACCATGGTGCACACAATCGTTTTCACAGGGATTTTGGTAAATACTTCTTTTTAATGTGTCTGGATGAAGGACGGGGGTGGGTAGATGATAATATTTATTAAACACTTACCACCCACCAGGCTCCCACAACTGGATTTTGCTTTCATTGAGCTCAACTCAAACTGCCCAGTGGGGACTCTCTCCTCTTACATAGCCTGCCACCCTCCTAAGTGAGGGTCCCTGGGATCTAGACCCTGACACCCAGCAGAGGGTGGGAAGTGGCTGTGAAGGGAAACTCACTAGCATGGTCCTGGAGTGGGGGCAATACTCTGCTCCCCTTGCACCATCCATACACACAGCCTTTGAAATGGGGTTCTAGGGACAAGAGAGGAAAGCACTGATTTCCCTCGGTGGTCATCACAAAAGCAGGTGACTTGCGATGTGGACTATGACACGAGATCTGCTTTCCACAGTTGCTGTGGGTGGTTAGTTGTTTCTGATGGTACCATTGTTTATCTGGGCCTAGCATATGAAGATGTCTCTAAAAAATGCTTTATCACTGTCCCTATACTTACTCTACTTTCTGCTTGGAAATCACAAAAGAGTGAGGTTAAAGTGAAGTGACTTCTTTCCTGCAGTTATTCCAATGTTCTTCCAGAAATTATTGAAAAACAAAAAACAACTTTGTAACTAGCAGATTTTCCAAGTTTTGCAAGCAAATGAGTAAAAAGAAAGATAATGTATTATTTTTTATTACCTGTATTTTTTTCTGATTTGAGTTTGACTTTTATTTCTGGAGCAAGCACATTTGTTTCTTAAAGGAGACCAAAAATGAAAACAACAGATCCAATGGATATATATCTCTCTTAAGATAGATTGACACTGGTCTGCATTATTGATAAGGAATCAGGAAAGGCTGTTTGGGAACATTTGTTTTCTTCATCAGCAAGAATTTCTCCAGCCTTTATTGGCTCTGATATATCAAAAAGGTATTTAAAAAAAAAAACACATAATCCTCTTTTTTTTTCTTTTTTATTGAAGGATAATTGCTTTACAGAATTGTGGTGATTTTTGCCAAACATCAACATGAATCACCCATAGGGATACATATGTATGTAGTCTTGATTGTTCTGCTTCTTTTTAAAAAAATCTTTTGAAGTATTTTTGTTTATTTATTTATTTATTTATTTATTGAGGTATTTTTATTTTTTGATGTGCCACACGGCTTGTGGGACATCTTGCTCATCCCCCGACCAGGGGCTGAACCTGTTCTCCCTGCCATAGACGTGCAGAGTCCTAACCGCAGGACTGCCAGGGATTCCCAGTTTTTTTTGATTTTACTATAACCTTGAATAAATATCCATCATCATAAGAAAATGGAAGGTGAGAAGGGGTTCTGAGGCATCATCTGGCCTATTCCCCTGCTTCATTTACAGCCACAATTATACTTCCTACTGATAAGAGAGACCCTCTGAAATTGAGATTCCAGAACTTTCTTTTGATAATTTGTTCCACTATTTAACATTCCCTCTTTACCCAAAGTTTTCTCTTCTTGCTTATGATTCTAAGCCAAATGTCTCACTCTTCAGTGTAGAGGCAAACTGTTGTTCCCTAGGGAGTAAATAATACCCCTCACAGGTCTGGGAGAAGACAATAGCACTCCACTCCAGTACTCTAGCCTGGCAAATCCCATGGACGGAGGAGCCTGGTAGGCTGCAGTCCATGGGGTCACTAAGAGTCGGACACGACTGAGCAACTTCACTTTCACTTTTCACTTTCATGCATTGGAGAAGGAAATGGCAACCCACTCCAGTGTTCTTACCTGGAGAATCCCAGGGACAGGGTAGCGTGGTGGGCTGCCGTCTATGGGGTCGCACAGAGTTGGACACGACTGAAGCGACTTAGCAGCAGCAGCAGCAGCACAGGTCTGAGGATTTATTTGACTGAGTCCTCAGCCTCCTCTTGCCTTAACTGAGTGATTCTCCTTCTCAGATAGAGGCTGTTTACTCTCTGCCTGGAGATGCTGTGTGCTGCAGGGCACCAAGGCCATCCCAGGCTCTGAGTCACTGTTGCTTTTTCTCTGACGAACCCCTGACAGGGTGCTTACACAATGACACCCTCTTGTTCCAGGGCATAAGAGCAAATATCCATTCTGCTCAAGTTCTTTCTTTTCTAGAAGGCATTTCAGCATAAAGATTGGTGAATAGGAAGTAAATATCCATAATGAAAAATTTCACAGGGCAGAAATTCCAGGGACGAATGTTCTCAGTAAAGCTGTATATCCCTTTTCTAGGGCTTTGCAGGTGGCGTAGTAGTCAAGAATCTGCCTGCCAGTGCAGGAGAGCCAGGAGACAAAGGTTCGATTTCTGGGTCAGGAAGATCCCCTAGAGAAGGGAATGGCTGCTCACTCTAGTATTCTTGCCTGGAGAATTCCATGGACAGAGGAGCTGGGCGGGCTACAGTCCATGGGGTTGCATACAGTTGGACATGACTGAGCATACACACATCCCTTTTCTATTCAGGACCCACCTAACTATGTGGCACTATCTCTTTGGTCCTTCTGTGGCACAGGAGAAATAAAAGCACTTGTCTTTTGTAAGCACAGATAATACTAGGAGTAATTAATAATACCCAAAGTGATTAATAGTTATGTTGGAATCACCCTGAGTGGTTAATCATTAGTGTTGACGCCTGCTCAACTTNAGAAATAAAAGCACTTGTCTTTTGTAAGCACAGATAATACTAGGAGTAATTAATAATACCCAAAGTGATTAATAGTTATGTTGGAATCACCCTGAGTGGTTAATCATTAGTGTTGACGCCTGCTCAACTTTGCATCTATTATTGAAGGGCTCAGACTGTTTGGAGACTTTCTCTCATGCAGGCATTCACTTGTCAGACTCTGCATTATGGCTTTTGATTTTGGACATTTACTGCATTCAGCATTCTTTTCATATATATAGCTGAGATTTTTTAAAATTAAATTTCAAGATTTTAGGAGTTTATGGTTTATCAATCTTTGAAGAGTTGTGACTGAAACATTTCACATGTGGGTGCATTTAAAAATAATAGCTCAACCTGTAGGTTTAAAACAGCTCTGCTTCTTCTTATTCAGAAATGGTACTTGGAGCAGTTGCCAGCTGAGCCTGAGGTCACTAGAAAAGGCAGAGGACTTGAAAAACTTCTGGCCTTGACCTTCTCTTTGCCATTTTCTTAGCTCCTGGAATTATTCTCTAGGAATATAACTGTTAAGAGTTCCTATAGATCCTCCATTCTTACTATTTTCTGGATTCTAGCCATAGGATTTGCTCTTCTATTTATTTCTTTTATGGCAATCAGAGTAATAAGAGAGGAGAGATAGGTAAGAATAGAGGCAAGGCCTAGTGGTTTTTTATTTTCAAATCCACCATGGTTGATTTTTATTAGTATCCCTTCCCTAGTTTCTCCACTGGAGCCACTCTTGCTGACTCTTCCCATCAAAATACAGTGAAAACAACAAAAAACAACTAAAAACTCCCACCCATTCTTGTATAGCCAGGGACTCCTGCCTCTAATAAATCCTGGTTCTCAATATCTACCTTCCTCCCCACCTCTCTCTCTCTCCTCCTCCCTCACTCCCTTGCTTGCTCCCTCCCTCTCTTCTCTCTCTCTCTGTCTCACACATACACTACCCCCCAACAAAACACACAAACACTNCCATCTCCTCTCTGTGTCAATCCCAGGAGACACCAGAAGGTGTATCAGCTGACAGGTAGCATTAAAGATAGCTTGAAAAATAGAAGGGCATACTGTTACTGCTACTGCACTAACACTTCCATCTGGGCTTATGAGTCTCATAAACTTGGGATATAGAAGCCAAGATTGTGAGGGAAAATTAAAAATTTCCCCCTCCATCCACCAATTATATTCTTGCCACGTGGTTAAACCGTGTACATTCATTTTTTACAGCTTATGTAACAACCTACCACAAACTTAAGTGAAGNTGAGTCTCATAAACTTGGGATATAGAAGCCAAGATTGTGAGGGAAAATTAAAAATTGCCCCCTCCATCCACCAATTATATTCTTGCCACATGGTTAAACCGTGTACATTCATTTTTTACAGCTTATGTAACAACCTACCACAAACTTAAGTGAAGTAAAAGAATATACATTTATTATCTTACAAATCTATAGGTTAGAAACCTGACAGGGGTCTTCCTGGGCTAAAATCAAGATGCTGGCAGTTCCATGTTCCCTTCTGGGAGCTTCAGAGGACATCTCCTTCCTTGCCTTTTCCACATTCCTTGACTCATTGTCCTCATCTTTCCTCTTCAAAGCCATCAATGGAGGCTGCCTTGTGGCTTGGTGCTAAAGAATCTACCTGCCAGTGCAGGAAGCATGGGTTCAATCCCTGGTCCAGGAAGATCCCACACACCATGGAGCAACTAAGCTCATGAGCCACAGCTATTGAGCCTGTGCTCTGGAGCCCCAGAGCCGCAACTACTGAAGCCCACATGCCCTGTTATTAAGTCCAAATGCCCAAGAGCCTGTGCTCCACAAGAAGAGAAGCTGCTGCAATGAGAAGCCCACTCACTGCAGCTAGAGAGTAGCCCCTGCTCACCGCAACTAGATGAAAGCCTGCATGGCAATGAAAACCCAGCAAGGCAAAAACAAATACAGAAATAACAATTATTTTTTTACAAAGCCATCAATGGCTGCTTGAGTCTTTCTCACAGCACATCTCCCTAAAACTGGTTCATCCATTCCCTCTTCTTAGAAGAAACTTGGGGACCCACCCATACAACGGTCTGGGGATCGGCATGTGGACATACTTGGGGTGGAGAGAGGGCATGACTTACCTATCATACTGTGGACAGTCTTTAGGAATTTGAGAATAAAGGGGAAAATGTCCTTAAGCTCAAACCTGTGGGAAAAGAAGGGAAGAAGTTCTTCCCACTGTCCTGAGCTACCAATGTTACTGCCCAGGAAGGTAGCTTGTTCCCAATAGCCCTCAATAGTCCACTCCAGGGCACTAAGACTTTGTCATCAACAGAAAGAGAACATTCTGTCAAGCTCATGCCTTTCAGCTATTGCTTCTTCTCTTACTACATGTCGGCAGGGGAAACTGTCAACTTTCATATCTTGTTCAAAGTTAGAGTCACCAATATGAATCTGCCAAATGATCACCAATTCATTTAAGCTGCCCTTGTAGGACCATTTTCCAACCTTTGACCCATTTTGACTCTCATTGCTTGCAGAATCTCAGTTCAATGAGGCATGAGGCTTTGGGGCAAGCCAGGGCTTCTCAAAGGGATAGCTGAGATCTTCTGGGATGCATCTACCATGGCTACCGTTGTCATCACCAGCTTCTGTAGTGAGAGACAACCCTCAAAAGAGGACTACATAACAAGGAGATGAACTATCAAATTACAAAGCTGGGCTTGTTTGTTTCATGAGGTTGATGTGGACAGGCAGCTGACAGGACCCTGGCTGTGCTAGAGATCACATGACAGGTGTGAAACAGACAATGAGAAAAATACACCAAGAGTACAAAACAGAAAGATGATAAAAATAAGATTCACTGAACCATACACACAATGGTTAAGAGCAAAGACTCTGGTGTTAGGCTTTCTCCACCACTTACTATCTGTGGGATCCTGAGCAAGTTTCTTAACCTCTCTGGGCCTCAGTGTCTTCATCTGAAACTAAGGGTAATAATAGAACTAATCATATAGGGTTGCAGAAGCTGGCACACTGGAAGCATTCACTATTAGTTGTAATTATTATTAACCAGATGCTATGCTAAGGATATTTGAAAGATTTCCTAATTAATCACCAAAATAGCCTCATGAGATATATACTATTATTATAATCTGCATTTTTAAGATGGAGATGAGCTTAAGGTCACCTACTTGGTAAGGAGCAGAGCCAGGATCAGAACCCTAGTTGGTCTGACTCAAAGGCCTTGTTCTAAACCTCCGGGCGGAGAAGAGCTTAGGGGGAAAGCTGACAGTAATTATGCCTCAGGTATCTTGTCTCTTCTACTCTTTCCAGCATGTGCTCTAAGTACAGTTGTTGTGTGTGATAGATCAGAAAACTTGATGAAATGAGCAAGAAGACAGATGTGTGTTGCCTTGAAACAGTCCTGGGACACCCTGTACCCAATCCAATGCCACACACTGGTTGAAAGTTGGGTTTCGAGGCCCCTGGGAGCTCCAAGCATTTCCTTTCTCTGGAGGCAAGGTGCCCCCTCCATGAAGGGCCTCCTAACCACCTCCTTGGTCTTCTGTCTGGCACAGAGAAGACACAGTGGGAGCCCTGGAGTGGTAATCCCATCCTCATTCAGCAGCATCCTGGGGAATCCATGACTGGCTCAAGGAGCACCGTGAAATTCTCACTAACCAAGTTAATGTTAATGTGCTGTGATTTTAAAGGAAAAGCTGTGCATCTCCGAGATACTGCTCTGGATTCAAGCAATGAGAAGGTGCAGCAGCTTTACAAAAGACAAAAATCACTGTGCTGAAAACTTAATGAAATCTCGCAGACAAAATGTTGAGCAAAAGAAACCAGACACCCAGGAGTAGGTACTTCGTAATTCCATTTAGATAAAGGTCAAAAATAGGCGAGACTACTCTGTGCTATTTGGGGCTACAGTTTTAGATTGTAAAAATACGAAGGAAAGAAGTGATTACCACCGAAGTCAGGAGAGTGGCTCCTTTTCGAGTGGAGAAAGGGTTTGGAATTCCCTTGAGAAGGGGCCTCTTAGGGTTCTGGCAAGGTTCTGTTTCCTGACCAAGGTGAAGTAACCGAGAGCTACTTTTACAATAAAACTTCATTTAGTTTTACACAGTTCCCTTGATAGTCCATCTCTGCACTTTGCTGTGCATTATTTTGCACAAAGGTTAGGTTTAGTATAGTTTCACTAATGAAATTTGCATCAACCCCACCTCAGTAGACATAGAAAAAGCTATAGGAACAATTAACTTCTAGTTGGATGGGAAAGGCAAAGATACTCTAGCTAATTAATTTTTAAACGTTAGCATGTGTAAGGGTCGCCTAGAGAGCAAGTTAAAACCTAGATACCTGGGCCTCACCCTCCAGGGATTAGGATTCAGCAGGTACAGAGTCTGAGGCTCAAGATTCGGAATTCCTACTGAATTTCCAGATTATGCTGATGTAGCACTCTGAGTAGCAATGATCTAGTCTATTCCCAAGGTTTTGCCCCATCCTTTAGAAGACACCCAAGGAGACAGTCCTCATGATGCAGGCTGTAAGATACAGTCCTCTACTGCTACTGCTAAGTCACTTCAGTCGTGTCCGACTCTGTGCAACCCCATAAACGGCAGCCCACCAGGCTCCCCTGTACCTGGGATTCTCCAGGCAAGAATACTGGAGTGGGTTGCCATTTCCTTCTCCAATGCATGAAAGTGAAAAGTGAAAAGTCGCTCAGTCGTGTCCGACCCTCAGCAACCCCATGGACTGCAGCCTTCCAGGCCTGATTGTTAATGCAGATCTGTGTAGCTTCTAGTCTTGACAGATTATTGAATCTAATTCAGTGTTCTTAACGGGAAGTAATCTGCCCCCAGTACATACACACACACTCTCTTTCACTCTCAACACAATCTGTGGTCTGTGTCCATTTGAACTTCTCCAAAAGTAAGTAAGTGTAGTGGTGTTTGAAGTTGTGCAACCAGCCATGAGTGCAAAGGGAAAAAGACAGAAAGGTTCTGGCTCCTAAGATCCTGAGAAGAGACTGCTCTCTCACACAGCAAGGGCACAACCTGTTCCCTATTCTACCAACTGCTATCAGCCAGCAGCCATCAAATATGGATGGCGGCCAATTTATCAGGAAGAAAACAGCCTGACTTCTCTCCTATCTAAATTCTGCATTATATTACCTTGTCTGCTATGAAAATGCAAAACAGAAGCTAAAATTAGAAGCTGAGGTGCTAGTGCGGCTGGTGTGTATGGGGAGAAGGCAGAGAGGAGATGTCAGAGGGACAGATTCGGGGGAGGGCTGCCTAGGGCCCCTTTCTGAGCTGTCACAGACAGCAGTCTGGAAAAGAAATACAAGGGAAGGGGGATGGAGGCGGGAAGCTGCTGGTTCCCCCCAGTTATCACACCTGCAGAGAATCCTTGAGGTTTAATGGGTTCTCTAAAAACGCCCTGACCTACTTTTCAAAATGTCTCCTTATTCACCAAAACACATTCTTAGTGAATTGCAGTCAAGTTTTCTGCAATTATCCAATACAGAGTTTCAGTTTCTAGTCTGAAAGCTATCACTTGTGACTCCATGCATAATAGTAATATATTCAATAATATCGGGTTGCAGATGGATATGTGGAATTTCTTAAAGTGATAGGTAAGCTGCAGTTTTAAATGAATCTATCTGCAAAGCTTAGAGCAAAGCCTTGAGTCTATTTAAGAACATGTGATAGCTGAAGCTTTTATCCCTCAGCTAAGGGGCCCAGGTTCACCAGATGTGAGTACAAAAACCTTAAAGTAGAAATAAATATAATGATCCCTTGGATGTATAGGACATTTTCCTTCATAGAACCTCAGGCATTTCCTAGTTACAGTGTAATACCATATTCTCTGTGCAGTGACCAGACCACCTTGGAATGCCATAGCAGAAATTTTGGAAGTATTACAGGGAGAAAAAACAAAACAAAACAAGGGAGAGAAGTAAATACCTTCCCAGGGATGTCCCAGGGCAGCCTTGCTCCCAGGCAGGTGGAACCCTACTAAGATCCAGGGCTTGTGGTTTCATCAGCTGTCTCCTCCTCCCTCCTGTTAAAGGGCTGTTTGAGAAAATGAGATGGAACTTGTGGCCAACCCATAATTATACAAGGGCAGAGGAACTGGGCCACTGACTAGTCGGCTTCCTATTTCTTCTCCTCTCAGCCGCTGGCTAGCCTGAGAGGAGGAAGGACGTGGATGCGATTCTAGAAGTGCCACTCCACTGGCTTCTCAGGAGCTGGAAAATATGCGGTCAGCGCAGTGCTGTCAACTGCAAGCCCAGGGCCATGGGCTGTGTGTGTACGTACTGGCCAGGCCGCTGAGAGGAGGGTGATGGATGAGTCCCATAGCCGTTCTGAGCGCCTGNCTGGAAAATATGCGGTCAGCGCAGTGCTGTCAACTACAAGCCCAGGGCCATGGGCTGTGTGTGTACGTACTGGCCAGGCCGCTGAGAGGAGGGTGATGGATGTGTCCCATAGCCGTTCTGGGCGCCTGTCTGCTCTCTGGACAACACGTGAGCAGAGCCGCAGCGCCGCAGTGTCTCTCTGAAGAGCAGAGGCCCTGGCAGAAGGAAACAGAAGGCTCTTAGAAAGAAAGCAAGCCTTCTTGTCCCTGAGGCTGCTGCTCCTAACAGGCCTTCCCCATCCCAGGTTCAGGACACAGGCAGACACAGGAGCAAACTGCCGCCAGGCCCCTGGGGGACAAGAGCCTAGGACCAGGTCTCCCCGGGGGCCTCCTCATGGCCTGGAGCTGACCAGCCTCTCATTGTTCCTCAGCTCTGCTTGTCCCCTTCCTACTGTCCAGCAGCCAGGAGAGGAGCAAGAGAGGCAGAGAACCTGAACCCAAACAGATTAAGTTGTAGATGGCTAAACAAATGTCCAGATGACTTCCCTCTGTTTCTATGCTCCTCTGACTCCCATTCTAAGACAAGTGAAAAGTGTCTATGTGAGTGAAAGCCTGGGGCTCTGGCTAAGAATATAGTGTTGTTATTATTAGAGCAACTGGGAGGGAGGCATGCCACCTCCGGGCAGGGCTCTGGTGGGCTGTGTGGGAGGCGACTGTCAACAGCTGCTGGGTGGAAAGCTTGTTTATTGTCAGCAGCCTGGTGCAGAGAGGAGCTTGGTCTCCCGCTCACACCCACGTGGCTACAGCAGTGGCTGCTCCAGACATGGCATCCAACTGCAGGGGCCCCCAGGGCCTCCACTCAAGGATGAGTCAACCAACAAGAAAACCCAAGAGGCCAACTAGGACAGCTGGGAGAATTCCTGTGGGGCAACCCAGCTGAACACCCCCACTGGAAAAGGGCAGCATATGACACCTTCCCCAGCTGACGAAATGCAGAACCCCAGAACTAGCTGCAAATCCCACATAATAGCTCCACGTCCCAAGACAGTTTCTCATCCATTCACCAACTACTTATTGGGCACCTTCTCTAGCAGATACTGCACATGGAACGAGGAATAGACTGGGGACAAGGCAACAGAGTTTACAGTCTGGAAGAAACCAAAGTTTATGGTTTGCAATTAGGCTGGTCATTATGTGATGAGTGTTTTGACAGAGGAGGTTCAAG
>SJYW01004850.1:0-13812 GCA_006410735.1 Raphicerus campestris
GTCAGGTAGTTCACTGTGGTCAAAGACATATTCAACTCTAATAAGGATAAGCATAAGCCATTTCATTTAAAAAATAAAAAATGATTTGAATTGTAAATTATTAATATGTTTTAATTGCATGCATTCCCAATAAATACCAATGTGTGGTCAATTTCCTATCAGTATGTTTTATAATAGAAACTGCATTTTTTTTCACTGAAACAAAATCCTCCTGATAAAAAGCACGCTCTGATGTTTGCATGCCTGGCAGAGCATGAGCGCTATCATGCTGCTTTGCATTTGTTGCAGAGTTTGCCAAGGGTGACTCTGTCATTGGCAGCAATCTTAATACAATGTTTACTAATAGCTCTGTAGAGGAGCAGTATTTCCATAGCAACAAATGAACAATACTGGAGAGATTAATCGCTTCTACACTATTGGTGTACAGTTTGCTGTAAAGCAATGTTTTGTAGTCTGATAATTGCAAGTCTAGAATGATTGTACATTATGAGTTGATTAGCATAAACACTTAAGATGAAGGATGTCTCTGTTGAAAAGGGGAGAGCATTGCAAAATAGGCAGCACTATATAATAAATATGGCCACGGTTCAAAGACTGTGTGTAGAGCTATTAATTGTAGCATCAGTCATGTAAGTTGACATTGGTCATTTGATATGGGCCACTCATAGAGAGCTCTTTACTGGGAACACACATACACACAGACACCCACAGGTGCTCATGTCACCTGAAAGGAAAATAACCTTAGAGCTTTTAGTCAAGAATCCCTCACGAAATTATCTCCACAGAGCAGCATTAGAAGATCTCTAGAAACCACAACCTTGACTCTAAGTAGAAGCTATATGAGCCCTGTATCCAAGCTTTCTTTTTATGAACACCTGTGTTTCATTTAAAAGTTATGAGTATAGTATAGATTGGACTATCATGGACTACCTTATATTATTACACTATCTAGGTAATGTCCTTAATTTTACAAAAGAATGTATTCTAGTCAAAAACCTTGTGTCCTCTTAGAAGCACAATGGCTATTTCATATGTACACAGGCAGAAAGTGTTGCATTTTCTTATTTTTTACTACTGATACAAAAAAAAAAAGACAAAAGAATTACCTTTTGTTTTTATTGAATTGAGTCTCTTTGAAATAGTTCTACTATTTCATTTGTTAAAAACAAACAGTTCCATAAAGATGAATGCTATAAAGTCAGAAGGCAAAATAATTTCATNATTTTCTTATTTTTTACTACTGATACAAAAAAAAAAAGACAAAAGAATTACCTTTTGTTTTTATTGAATTGAGTCTCTTTGAAATAGTTCTACTATTTCATTTGTTAAAAACAAACAGTTCCATAAAGATGAATGCTATAAAGTCAGAAGGCAAAATAATTTCATTTAAATCTACTAAAATTGGAACTGATGTGTGGGTTTCCTTATATTAGTACTATGCTTTTTGACAAATAATGGCAAAATGATTAGTGGTAAGGATTAAAATGATGAGCTTCTCTGGTGGATCTGTGGTAAAGAATCCACCTGCCAATTCAAGAGACACAGGTTCAATCCCTGAGTCAGGAAGATCCCCTGGGGAAGAAAATGCCAACCCAGTCCAGTATTCTTGCCTGGAAAATCCCACAGACAGAGGAACCTGGTGGGCTACTTCAGTTCATAGAGTCACGAAGAGTTACACAACCCAGTGACTAAAAAACAACAATAACAGATTAAGATGATACCTATAACTTGTCATTGAGTAGTATAATAAAAAGTTTACCATAAGCAACAATATTTGCATTTTTGGATGCCATAACATTTCTAGTGTTTATCTTAATTATATATATAAGGGCTATTTATTTTAAAAGGAATAAAAGGACATAATATATAACAAGTGAAAAAACATTCACTGCAGCTGTTCTGTAATCAGAATATCATTGACTGAACAATACTTGAAGATTTCATTCATGTCAAATATAATTATTATATAGGGAGTACTGCCCAATTGGGGCAGTAAATATTGTCCATATGATTCCATTAAATCAGAATGATTGTAAAGGAAACAACCACCAGCAGTGCACCTGGGACCTATATAGTTAGCATCTTTGGAATGAACCCAGTAAATAAGTTTTTGGTTTTTTTTTTTTCTCCCAGTGAGCAGACCAGCTGTTCTCTCCATGGTTTCTCTAATAGCTACTTCCCCATGCACTATGGATTAACTAGCAAATTGATCAATTCCTTCATTAGCCCGTGGTTATTCTCACAGATTGTATTAGGAGGTTCAATTGAATTTGAAGCACAAAATTTTAAACAATTCGTATGTGAGGAATAATTAGAATTGAATGACTATACCTTATTGATTTATTCTATGTATAGAATCTATATTGCTATTTTCATTTAAGATTTTACTCCATACAATAAGTTCATTCCTAAAAATTTATGCCAAATTGTTTTATAAATAAAAGTGTTTTGCAAATTAACTCTAGATATTAAATTTTATAGCTTATTGCATTGATATTTGATTAATTCCCAATAAAGAGTACGCAGGAAGCTCTATAACTGTCTCTGACAGTGTTTGCTGCTGCTGCTGCTGCTGCTAAGCCGTTTCAGTCATGTCAGATGCTGTGCGACCCCACAGACGGCAGCCTGTTGGGCTCCGCCATCCCTGGGACTCTCCAGGCAAGAACACTGGAATGGGTTGCCATTTCCTTCTCCAATGCATGAAAGTGAAAAGTGAAAGTGAAGTCACTCAATCGTGTCTGACTCAGCGACCCCATGGACTGCAGCCTACCAGGCTCTTCCCTCCATGGGAGTTTCCAGGCAAGAGTACTGGAGTGGGGTGACATTGCCTTCTCCCTGACAGTGTTTACTAGTCTACAAATAAACAGATAAAACTAGTAAAATTTCCACCAAAAATCTTTTTTGAAAGTCTTTACAAAAATCTTTGTAGTTTTTAAATTCAGATCTTATATATCTGACTTTATTAAGACAAAATAGAAAAATGGTGAAATATGTAAACAGTACAAAATTCTTTTAGTTGTTTAATAATAACTTGAATAACAAGTTTTCCTTTTCTTTTTATAATAAATATTATTCACATATTACATATATGTGCTCTGCTGTAGTAGGACATAAAATGCATGAATTTAGATCAAAACCCAAACTAAGACACTAAATTCAAGTACAAATCACAAGATACTAATATTCAAATTAGTTTTTCTTGAAAGTGCTCTCCACCTCATCTTGGCAGAAGCTAGTTGTGATTAATTGTGTATGTGTCTGTGTGTGTTAGGAGTAGGAGGAGAGGGTGATTGCTGCAGTCTGTGATAGACGGCACCTTTTCCTTCTCTCTGATCCACTTACTGTTTTGAGGACTGGAGATATATACAGTAAGACTTTTGAATAAACAGAAGAATATTAAGAAAATATAATACATATATTCTAGATTTAACATACTGCTTTAAATTGGGAGTAATATATTTATGAAATATCTTTTTCTTTGGAATTCCTTAAAATTACAGCATTCTTAATACATAATAAAATTATAAAAGTATCATATATGTGGTGTGGGCTTCCCTGGTGGCTCAGTGGTAAAGAATCCACCTCCAGTGCAAGAGACACAGGTTTGATCTCTGACTCCAGAAGATCTTCTGGAGAAGGGAATGCCAACCTAATCCAGTATCCTTGGATTCCTGAAGAATTCCAAGGACANGCTCAGTGGTAAAGAATCCACCTCCAGTGCAAGAGACACAGGTTTGATCCCTGACTCCAGAAGATCTTCTGGAGAAGGGAATGCCAACCTAATCCAGTATTCTTAGCTGGAGAATTCCAAGGACAGAGAAGCTTGGTAGGCTACAGTCTATGGCATTGCAAAGAGTCAGACATGACTGAGTGACTAACACACATATATGTGGTATAGAAACATGTGAAAATTTATACAAGTACATGTAAAAAGGTCTGACTATGTAAAGTTTGGTATTTTGTTTTTTTACTAAATTTTTCAAACAAGAATTTTGTCAAGTTCTCTTTTGAGAATTAAAGCAAGAGTTTTAGTACTTGCAAAATAACATGACTTATCAATATGTTTTATTATTCTATAGCATTAATATTTAGACTTTTTCTCCTTTTGATGTTACAAAAGTAAGAAAATATTCCCTTAACGCACATAAATTACTTCTACATAAATCTCTGATTACTTGCTTAAGATTGTATATTAGGTATAAGGTTAATATTTTTAAACATGTATAGCACATTTTTATTATTTTTAAATTCAGAGTTTTTATTTATTTAAAGCAGCTTAAGGTCTAAGGAAAAATTGAAGGGAGGATACAGTAATTTATTATATTGCCCATGCATACAATTCCCCTTAACAGGGTCTCTCACCAGAGTGGTCCATTTATTACAGTTGATATACGTTGCTGCTGCTAAGTTGCTTCAGTCTTATCTGACTCTGTGTGACCCCATAGATGGCAGCCCACCAGGCTCCCCCATCCCTGGGATTCTCCAGGCAAGAACACTGAAGTGGGTTGCCATTTCCTTCTCCATGGGATTTTCCAGAAGAGCCTGGTGGGCTACAGTCCATGGGGTCTCTGAGTCGGGCATGACTGAGCGACTTCACTTTCACTTTTCACTTTCATGCACTGGAGAAGGAAATGGCAACCCACTCCAGTGTTCTTGCCATCTATGAGGTCGCACAGAGTTGGATATAAGAAATCACTGTATTCTCCCTTCAATTTTTTCTTAGACCTTGAGTTGCTTTAAATAAATAAAAAGTCTGAATTTAAAAATAATAAAAATGTGCTATACATGTTTAAAAATATTAACCTTATACCTAATATACAATCTATAGTTTACAGTTCATGCTTGGTGTTGTACATTCAACAGGTTTGAACAAATGTATGATGACATATATCCATCATTATGGTATTCTACAGAGTATTTTCACACCCTAAAAACCCTCTTTACTCTGCTTCTCCAGTTCCGCATACGTCCAAACCTTGGTAACCATTCATCATTTTACTGTCTCCATTTTCCTGTCTTTTGCCTTTTCCAAAGCATCATATAGCTGGAGTGGTAGGTGGCACTAGTGGTAAAGACCTGCCTGCCCGTGCAGAAGACTAGAGATGTGGGTTCAATCCCTGGGTCAGGAAGATCCCTTGGAGAAGGGAATGGCAACTCACTGTAGTAATATTAGCTGGAAAATCCCATGGACAGAGGAACGTGGTGGGCTACAGTCCATACGTCACAAAAAGTTGAAACAACTTAGTATTATAGTATGGAGCCTTTTCAGATTGGCTTTTTTCACTTATTAATACACATCTAAGTTCCCACCACATCTTTTTATGACTTTAGAGCACTCTTAGTGACGAATAATATTCTACTGTCTGGATGTACCACAATTTATTTGTTCATCTGCTGTAGGACATCTTGATTGCTTGGCAATTATGAATAAAGCTGCTGTAAACAGCCATGTGCAGGTTCCTGTGTGAACAAAAGTTCTCAGGTTCTTTGGGTCAACACTAAGGAGCTCAATTACTAGATCATGTGGTACACGTATCTTTGTGTAAGAAATTTCCAAACTGTCTTTCAAAGTGACTGTACCATTTTGCATTTCCGCCCTCAATGAACAAGAGTTCCTCTTGTTCCATGGCCTCAACAGCATTTGATATCATCAGTGTTCCAAAACAGGGGTTACTTTAATAGGTCTGTATGTTACCTCATTGTTGTTTTAACTGAATTTCCCGGAAAATGTATAATATGGAGCATCTGTTTATATGCTTATTTTCCCAGGCATACATTGAAGTTTCTGGGTTGTTGTTTTTTTCCCCTTCTTTTTCTTCCTCTGCACCTTGCAGCTTGCAGGTCTTAGCTGTCCAATCAGGAATTGAACGTAGGCCCTCAGCAGTAAAAACACAGAGTCCTGAACTTTGGACCACCGGGGAATTCCCTCATTTTTAAAAGGAGGTTGTTTGTTTTCTTGTTATTGAGTTTTAAGAGTTCTTTTTATATTTTGGATAAAATTAGAGTTACACTTTACATCCTTCTCTAATGAATTGGTCTTCAGTTCAGTTCAGTCACTCAGTTGTGTCTGACTCTTTGCAACCCCATGGACTATAGCCCACCAGGCTCCTCCATCCATGGAATTTTCTAGGCAAGAGTACTGGAGTGAGTTGCCATTAAACATTATTAAAAGTTAGACTAATTGAAGGAATCCTGGTAATATAATTTTATTTTCCAATTCTACAGCTATAGAAACCATTTTTAAAATTTATGATGAAATAATCTCAACAATGTAATTTTGTTTTTCAATTTGACAACTATGGAAATGATAAATCTTTTAAATTACTTGCATTAAATATTTTGAAGTCAGAAATATTGAATTCTTAGATGATATTTTAAAAATCTGCATGTATAATTTTCACATTTTTAATTGTGAACTCAGTGAAAATTATCCATGAGCTGAAACTAACTTTTAGTAGAGTTTTACCTTGATTATTAGTCAGCTATTAAGGAACATCACTTAAAAATAGTTTTTGTGGATTTCCATCCTTGAATACATTTCAATGCATATCAATTCAATGCTAAGAATCTCTATCAATTTATATTTAGTTTACAGATTTAGCTTCTCTAAGTTTACATGGAAAACCAGAAATACAATCTTATCTGCAAACTACAATTGTTAAGAATGTATTCATTCTGAGCATATGGGGTGTTAAAGCTTCAACCAAGTAACTACTTTAGTCATTTAGCACACAGAAAGCATTTTGGCTGTTAGGCATTTTCAGGACTGGTATCTGGAATCATTTCTCTAGAGAGGCTAATGCAAAAAAGAAGTAAGGAACAGATCAGGAAAAACGAGAAGAATGTATTAGAAAACTAATTCAGGGAGGGCAGAACTGAGAGCTCTGAAAGGAAGGAAGAAAGGGGGAAAACATCTCTGGCAGCGTTGCTCTAGCTTAGCTTTTTCCTAAAACCAGGTTAACCTGAGAAGAAGAGACTATGCTTCTTGTTTATAAGCTATTTAGGTATTTAACAAAATGCAAGGTCTTACTACATTTTAAAAAAATTGTTCTTTATGAGCTTGGATATTAGATATTTTGATTGAAAAATTAGGACTTTCCAGCAGGCCATCCTGTGTTGGTCACAGATCCAAGAAGACATGTTTTAGTTACTGTGTGTTTGTGCTCAGTAGCTCAGCCATGTCCAACTCTCTGCAGGTCCCTGGACTATAGCCTGACAGTTTCCCCTGCCCATGGAATCTTCCAGGCCAGGATAATGGAGCATGTTGCCATTTCCTACTCCAAAGAAACTTTTTGATGCAGGGATCGAACCTGTGTCTCCTGCTTTGGTAAATTTCCTGACATACAATGTCAGTGAAATAACCCTCAATAGACTGCTAGCTTATTCTTTACTTCTATCATATTAAGGCTGATTTGCTTCAGAATGTGAATGAAAGCTACTGAAAGAGATACTATTAATATGAGATCTGAAATTAATTAATCAAGGAATTTGTTCATTGTTTACCTGTCAATTTTAGACACATAACTTAGCAGCTATTGAATTTATTTTTCAAGAGGTAAACAATTTCTCATCAGATTAATATTACTATTGCTTTAAATTAATGTTACAGTTAAATAAATAGGATATTTAAAGTAAAATATATTCCACTGTTTATCAAATTTATTTCACTCTCACTTCTATTGCTAGAGTAATAATTTTTGTATGTAATTATTAGACCATAAAATAAGGTAATGAAGAGAAACATAATAGAACCTCTTGAAAATTTTGGAGTAAATTACTCAGCTTGAAGATACTGTGATTTGCTTGCTGATATGTGTGATCCAGGGTTAATCTTCTAGATCTCTGTCATATGATTCCATCATATAGACAACACATTGAGCAAGGCTGAACACATTTTACAATCTAATGGCTGATATAATTTGTAAATTCCTATTGCAGTAAACTTTTCCACTTAACCAGATCATCTTTGATGATGCGTATTTTATTCATTTTTAGAAAGTGTCCCTGACAGACCGTATTTATCACATATGAAATATCCAAACTTTTTAAAGGAAATATCAATATGTATAGAATAGTCTTTTTTAGGGTGATGCATTTTGGCAAATGTTATTATTAATAAAAAAAATTTACTAGTTTAATAGTTCTAACGTGATTTAAAATATTAAAATAAAGAATGTTTAACAAATTTTGAAAATATTAAATAAAATTTGGAAACAAGGGTAATATCAGTCAGCATATCATGTTGAGACCCATTCTTTTATCATTTCAGGCATCCAAAATTATCTATTTTGTTTAATTTTATATTTTTCATGATGAATTTATAGTTAGGGAAATAATAAAAGGAGTATCCATGAAACCTACATCTCATTTAAGAAAGAAAATATTCAGTTCAGTTCAGTTCAGTCGCTCAGTCGTGTCCGACTCTTTGCAACCCCATGAATAGCAGCACACCAGGCCTCCCTGTCCATCACCAACTCCCGGAGTTCACTCAGACTCACATCCATCAAGTCAGTGATGCCATCCAGCCATCTCATCCTCTGTCGTCCCCTTCTCCTCCTTTCCCCAATCCTTCCCAGCATCAAAGTCTTTTCCAATGAGTCAACTGTTCGAATGAGGTGGCCAGTGTACTGGAGTTTCAGCTTTAGCATCATTCATTCCAAAGAAATCCCACTAAATACTAATTCAAAGACCTCTGTATACTCCTGGTAGATGTCATAGCACTTCTTGCCCTGATGGAAACTTGTATCTTATTATTTTCAGTAATTATTTTATAGTCATTTCAAAAATAGATTTACATACTTGTTGCTACTGCTGCTAAGGTGCTTCAGTCGTGTCCGACTCTGTGCGACCCCATAGACGGCAGCCCACCAGGCTCCCCTGCCCCTGGGATTCTCCAGGTAAGAACACTGGAATGGGTTGCTATTTTCTTCTCCAATGCATGAAAGTGAAAATTCAAAGTGAAGTCGCTTAGTCGTGTCCAACTCTTAGCAACCCCATAGACTGCAGCCCACCAGTCTCCTCCGTTCATGGGATTTTCCAGGCAAGAGTATTGGAGTGGGGTGCCATTGCCTTCTCCATTACATACTTGACTGTATACTAAAGATATATTTTTCAGTCTTGATTTTGGAATATTAAAGAAGTAAAATTATTTGTGACTTGCTTTGTTTGTTCAATATTCTGTTTTTCAGTTTCACACGTACTATGTGTATATGTATATATTCTCCTTGTTGACTTTCACTGCCATATAATATTATATTGTGTACATAAAAATAATTTCTTTTTCTATTCAACTGTTGATTGAAATTTTTTTCCTATTGCTTTGTGTTATTAGTTGCTATTGTGATAGTATTTTAAACCATCACTATATAAGGATCTACTAGTGCATATTTTTAATTATTCCTTTAGAGCATGTTTATAAAAGGTTATTTTTTTCCCACAGATTCAAAGAAGTTATGTATTTTGGTATAACTCCTTTGTAAACTGTGTATATTGCACACATCTTCTCCCAATTTGTTAATTATACTTTCATTTTCTTTATGATGCTATCTAAGAGAAATCCTTAATTTCAATGCATTCAAATGTATCAGTCTTTTCACTTGTGGTAAATGCCATCTGGTCTTAAGAACACATCCTTAATCCAAGTTTATAAATATATGCATCTATGTTTGTTTACTTTTGATTTTGAAGTTATTTTTTTAAATTTGAGTTCTTAATCCATTTGGAATTGATTTGCATGTAAGTTGTCAGATAAGAATCCATTACTATATATATAACATTTTAATTTACATGTTTTTTCAACACCATTTTCTGACTAGTTTGTTTTCTCCACTGATTCTCGGTGCCATCTCTGTCATGACAGAGTGCAGGTTCTTGTACCTGTGTAAGTTTGTTCTGAGCTCTCTGCTGTTCCACTGGTCTGTCTATTCTCTGCACAAAACTCACAGGTTTATTACCACATCTTCCTAAAACATCTTCATAATTATAAAGACTCCACAATATCATTCTTCAGGAGTTTCTTGGCTATTTGCTCTTGAACTTTTTATTCTTCTGTCAACTTATTTTCAGAGCTCTAATGGAATTTTTTTGGCAATTAGGTCAAATATATAGATCAATTTGGGAGCATTACTAGACAGTATTAAGTTACTTAATATATATTTTGTGAAAGTATATTTAGGTATTTTTAATGTCTTACATAATGAATTTGGCTTCCCTTGTGGTTTGGCTGGTAAAGAATCCACCTGCAATGCGGGAGACCTGGGTTCAATTCCTGGGTTGGGGAGATGCCCTAGAGATGGAAAAGGTTACCCACTCTAGCATTCTGCCCTGGAGAATTCCATGGACTGTAGAGTCCATGCGGTTGCAAAGAGTCAGATACAACTGAGTGACTTTCACTTCACTTCACTTCACTTCATATAATGAATTCTTACATAATGATGTTAAAATCTCATTACATTTTATTGCATATATTATTTATTGCTAATAAAAATGGTCACAGTTAAATTTCTCTTTTACATAATCACAATTAATATTTGAATATCCTACAATGTTTCTATACTACTTGTTATAGTTGTTTATATTGAACAAATAAATTCTTACTAGATTTTTGAGCATTTTATGAATATTTTCTCTAACAGATNTATAATATTATATTGTGTACATAAAAATAATTTCTTTTTCTATTCAACTGTTGATTGAAATTTTTTTCCTATTGCTTTGTGTTATTAGTTGCTATTGTGATAGTATTTTAAACCATCACTATATAAGGATCTACTAGTGCATATTTTTAATTATTCCTTTAGAGCATGTTTATAAAAGGTTATTTTTTTCCCACAGATTCAAAGAAGTTATGTATTTTGGTATAACTCCTTTGTAAACTGTGTATATTGCACACATCTTCTCCCAATTTGTTAATTATACTTTCATTTTCTTTATGATGCTATCTAAGAGAAATCCTTAATTTCAATGCATTCAAATGTATCAGTCTTTTCACTTGTGGTAAATGCCATCTGGTCTTAAGAACACATCCTTAATCCAAGTTTATAAATATATGCATCTATGTTTGTTTACTTTTGATTTTGAAGTTATTTTTTTAAATTTGAGTTCTTAATCCATTTGGAATTGATTTGCATGTAAGTTGTCAGATAAGAATCCATTACTATATATATAACATTTTAATTTACATGTTTTTTCAACACCATTTTCTGACTAGTTTGTTTTCTCCACTGATTCTCGGTGCCATCTCTGTCATGACAGAGTGCAGGTTCTTGTACCTGTGTAAGTTTGTTCTGAGCTCTCTGCTGTTCCACTGGTCTGTCTATTCTCTGCACAAAACTCACAGGTTTATTACCACATCTTCCTAAAACATCTTCATAATTATAAAGACTCCACAATATCATTCTTCAGGAGTTTCTTGGCTATTTGCTCTTGAACTTTTTATTCTTCTGTCAACTTATTTTCAGAGCTCTAATGGAATTTTTTTGGCAATTAGGTCAAATATATAGATCAATTTGGGAGCATTACTAGACAGTATTAAGTTACTTAATATATATTTTGTGAAAGTATATTTAGGTATTTTTAATGTCTTACATAATGAATTTGGCTTCCCTTGTGGTTTGGCTGGTAAAGAATCCACCTGCAATGCGGGAGACCTGGGTTCAATTCCTGGGTTGGGGAGATGCCCTAGAGATGGAAAAGGTTACCCACTCTAGCATTCTGCCCTGGAGAATTCCATGGACTGTAGAGTCCATGCCGTTGCAAAGAGTCAGATACAACTGAGTGACTTTGACTTCACTTCACTTCACTTCACTTCATATAATGAATTCTTACATAATGATGTTAAAATCTCATTACATTTTATTGCATATATTATTTATTGCTAATAAAAATGGTCACAGTTAAATTTCTCTTTTACATAATCACAATTAATATTTGAATATCCTACAATGTTTCTATACTACTTGTTATAGTTGTTTATATTGAACAAATAAATTCTTACTAGATTTTTGAGCATTTGATGAATATTTTCTCTAACAGATGGGAAAGATTGAGGGCAGGAGGAGAAGGGGACAACAGAGGATGAGATGGTTGGATGGCATCACCGACTCGATGGACATGGGTTTGGGTGGACTCCATAAGTTGATGATGGAGAGGGAGGCCTGGCATGCTGCAATTCATGGGGGAGCAAAGGGTTGAACAGGACTGATTGACTGAACTGAACTGAGCAACTTTTTGATGGATTGATTCCATATATCTGTAATGATTTAGTGACTAAACCACCACCACCACCATATCTCTATAAACAAAAACTATGTTACTTCTTTTATTTCAGTTTAGATGACTTTTTATTTCATTTTCTTGCTTAATTGCTCTCGTTAGAGCTTCCCAGGTGCCTAGGTTAAGAGTGGCCATCCTTATCTTGTTCCTTAATCTTAAAGGGCAAGTTTTCAACATTTTTAGTCAATCATACCTTGACTGTTGTGAATAATGCTGCAATGAACATAGAGGGGCTAATATCTCTTCAAGATAGTGATTTCATTTCCTTTGGATACAAACCCGGAAGTGGGGTTGCTAGATCTTTATGGTCAGTTCAATTCAGTTCCACAGTCATGTCTGACTCTTTGTGACCCCATGGACTGCAGCATGCCAGGTTTCCCTGTCCATCACCAACTCCCAGAGCTTGCTCAAACTCATGTCACTGGACACGGAACAACAGGCCGGTTCCAAATCAGGGAAGGAGTACATCAAGGCTGCATATTGCCACCTGCTTATTTAACTTAAAGGCAGAGGACATCATGCAAAATGCCAGGCTGGATGAAGCACAAGCTGGAATCAAGATTGCCAGGAGAAATATCAATAACCTCAGATACGCAGATGACACCACCCTTATGGCAGAATGTGAAGAGCTAAAAAGTCTCTTGATGAAAGTGAAAGAGGAAAGTGAAAAAGTTGGCTTGAAACAACATTCAGAAAACTAATATCATGGCATCTGGTCCCATCATTTCATGGCAAATAGATGGGGAAAAAATGGAAACAGTGAGAGACTATTTCTGAGGGCTCCAAAATCACTGCAGATGGTGACTGCAGCCATGAAATTAAAAGACACTTGCTCTTTGGATGAAAAGCTATGACCAATGTAGACAGCATATTAAAAAGCAGATCTTATGGTAGTTCTATTTTTAATTTCCTGAAGAACCTACATACTGTTTTTCATAGTGGCTGTACCAAATCACATTTCACCAACAGGGCATTCGTTCCCTTTGCTCCACACCCTCCCAAGCCCTAACCAAATTTACACACTGCCTAAACTCCCATTGTTGATAAGTCTTGTACTTAGAGGTAATTTCCTTCTAATTAATCAGAGTAAACTTTATTACACTAAAGAAGAAATTTAATAGTATATTAAGGAATGTGGTCAGGTTAATGATGTTTGAACTTGTTTAATTTAAAGCCAATGTAGAATTTGAGCATAGACAATTTACATTGTGCCATCTTTCATAAGCAATATAATAAATTTGGATTAAAATTATGATATTTTAAGTTTATTAAACTCAGTTTATCTATGTCTATAAACTTCGTCATAGTGATGTGCATAGTCAACTTAATATGAAATTAAAGATATCTTGTCAAATTCATATTCCATCACTAATGATGTAAAGCAAAAATATGTCATGGCACTTGTTTTATTCAATCTACTTTGCATGGCGATGATGAATTATATAACTGATAATGTGACATTAAACACAAAATGGTATTTGTAATCATCTAGGATATTCATTTACCTTCATCAACTGACAATGTCCCAACATTTAATGC